>OV884003.1:68357766-68617865 GCA_930367185.1 Myathropa florea | reverse complement strand
TGATTGTAGACGAGGACCAACCATCAAGTGATCATTTAACGATTTCCCATTTGTTGTTTTGCAGGATGCATCGAAGACAACACGAAGTTTGGTTGTGGTACTTGCTTCTTTGATTACCGCATGGTGAGGGAGAAAATAATGTTTCGCAGATGCAAGATGCACATCTGAACTAATTTCGCTCATGTGTCCTAGGACGAAGTATTCCTTTATACAATCAGTATATGCTTGTTGTAATCCTTTGTTCGCTTCCAGTCTTTTTTCAATTTGGTAGAATCTTGCCAATTCAGCTTGCCTTGAATTACCAAGACTTGGACGTATATTGTCCTTGAATGGAAGGCGAACTTCATACCTACCATCCTTCCGTCGTTTAAAGGTATCTTCATAGTGTTGTTGACACCTTTCTTCTTCTGTCGTGAGTTTCCTTTCTTGGAGATTTTCTTCTATCTCCCAAAACTTTCTCAGCTGTGTTTCTATTGAGCTATGATGACTTTGCACAACAATGGAATTGGGTTTTGAAGAAGTGTTGGTTGTACCTGTCAAAATCCATCCTAACTGAGTTTGTTGAGCAACAGGAGAACCACCTTCCCTCTTGACCAGCCCTTCTAAGATAATAGATGCATAGACATCAGCACCTAGTAAGATGTCGATTTTTCCTGGAACGTTGTAAGATGGATCTGCTAGTGGCAAATTGTTGAGATGTTCCCACATTTGATCTCTTATCTGATGAATCGGCAACATTGACGTTAGTTGAGAAAATACAAATGCACTAACGTTCATACTGAATGATGAGTTGATCAAAGAGGATATGGTCAAACAGACTTGATGGTGTGAAGTGCCTGTAGTTGTCTGCCCTAAACCTGTAACATGAGCAGATATCTTTTGTTTTTTAAGATTAAGTAGCTGGGTAACGTTTTCGGTAACGAACGTGGCTTCAGAACCTGGATCTATAAGCGCCCTAAGAGTGTGAGGCGTTCCATTAGAGGCAAAAACTTTCACTAAAGCGGTGGCTAATAATACTTTAGATTTCATTTGGTTGAAATTTGCGTTGAAAGTTATTGAAGGTTCCGCGTTATCAGAATTCGGAAAATGAGAAGATATCTGCTGATTCGAATTCTGAATAAAATGGTTTTGTGTATTGTAATTTGATTGATTCTGTCTAACGAAGTGTGCTTGTTGTTTGTTGTTTGAGTTGTATGTGTTTGAATCTAAGTGCAGCATAGTGTGGTGTTTTAGACCACATTTAAAACAGCGGTTGCTGCTGTTGCAGGATGAAACATGATGATCATATCCTAGGCAATTGGTGCAAATGGAGTTCTTTTTTGTTATTTCAAGGCGTGTTTTAACATTCACAGCTGAGAACCTTTTGCAATGCCGAACACCGTGAGAGGCATTACAGAGTCGACAAAGGAATTTTTTGTCTATATGTGGCGACTTTGTGTGAAATGAGTGGGTTTTCTGATAGGGTATTGACAACGCCTGCTGCTTCGAACATCCATTTAGTTCAAGGATATTCTCAAGAGAGTTGAATCGACCTTCAATAAAGGAAGAAAATGATTTCCAATCAGGAATAGCTTTAGAGACTCCTAGTTTATCTTCCCAATCTCTCTGTGTTTGAAGTGGAAGCTTGTGAAAAATTATGTAAATGAGGATACAGTCCCAAGTTTCGACATCTATCCCCAGATTGGAAAGTGCATGGATGCATTCGGTACTTGTATCGTGCAGTGATTTTAAATTTTCAGCAGTTTCATTTGTGAGCTTGTTTTGCTCAAGTAAAATACGTAGTTGTGTGTTGACAAGTTTGCGTTTATTTTGGTATCTTTCTTTTAAGATATCCCAAGCAGATATATAATTTCTACTGTCAATTGGAAGGTGCTGAATTAATCGTGCAGCTTCACCAGTGACAGAATTTTTTAGATATTGGAGCTTTTGAATATCTGATAAATCGCAATTCTCATTAATCATTGTTTCGAATAGATTAAAGAATTCACACCATTCTTCGAATTTTCCAGAGAATGGTTTGATTTGCATTCGCGGAAGGCGAATATCAGACCCGGCTGATCTCGATGTATTAAAACGCGATGCATCTAAATTCGCACTGGTTGCTTGTGTAAATTTATCGATTTCGTCGCGCAGCTGACCGATGAAGGAAAATAAACGCGTTTAATTTTATAAAAAATTTCTTCGGATAGGTAAGTTTCTTTTAGCGGATCGGCGGTACTATTCACTATCAACGCGTGATCCTTTTTTGCCTTTTGAAATACCTCTTCTAGATCGTTCATTAATGCGTTCACACAACCCTTTGACTTTCGCATAGTACTGTCTTTTTCAAATTCGTCGAAATCATGTTTTAGTTCTTTTAGTGTTTCTGCTTGAGATTCAATTGCCCTAGCCAGTTTCGACATTTTAACACAAATATTATTTTTTGTATATTGATTAAAGTACACTTGAGATTTTTTTTTTTATATTTTATTTGTTGTAATTCGATGTATTTAATGTATTTATGTATGATGTATTTAAATGTTTTATTTTAAGATAGAAAGAAGATTGAATTCCTACCTTGGTTTTGCAACGGCTTGTTGTCCGTTGTTCTTTGGAAACTGTTGCTTCGTTGCTGTTGATGAGCTGTTAATGTCCGTTGAACGTCTTAACTGGATGTCCTTCCGTTAGTGTGGTATTTTCCGTTTTCTCCGGTTGATGTCCGTTGAAACGCTGGAATGTCGCTGATCCGTTGGTGCGGTATTTTCCGTGTTCTGCGGTTGATGTCCGTTGAACTCTGGAATATCGCGGATGCGTTGGTATCTTCAGCTTCTGTTACTGCTTCTTGCTTGCTACTGCTTCGTTTGGATCTGAAGCAAATTTTTGCTAATCAGATCACTCTGCACTTTGAAGTTCTTTTTTTTTTTGTTTTTTTCAATACTTTACTTTTTTTTTTTTACTTTTTGAATTAATTATTTGCACTGGTTTCATTTACTCTCGAAGGACCATGTTTCGGACTCACTTAATAGCCGAAAATTCTCTTTACTGAATAAAACACACTTCCTTTTCTTTGGACGTTACAAAAGCAATTGAATTGTTTATTTTATTCGACTTCCCTCAACCCTTAACTACAGCTGTTCGTTCTAAGTATATAACCTAGAGATCATTGATCTCTCATTTCTTACATAATTTTCAATTTCCCCTCATTCAGCCTTAGCTTATTGTTTCGTTAAGTACAAATAATGCCCCCACCTTGAGTGAGAGAGACAAACATACATTCTACAATCCTTTTCTCTCTATTTTGACATATGTCAATCATTTATTGTTTTCTCCACGGTGAAGCCGTGAAATGCAACTAATAATTATTTCTATTTGAGAAATATATCGTGCATTATTTGTTGTTGAACGCCAACAATGAGTATCCATATGAATACACTGCAGTAATTATTTGATTTAAAATGGGTGCAAGACTCATAAAGTATTCAAATATTACTCGATTCATTCATTTCACTATTCAATCTTTGAAAAGAATAGTGAAGTGAATTTGAAATAAAATGAATGTCTTGAAACTGGATTCAAGACATTCATTGCAGACCTCTATTGTCGATCATCGATCGACAATAGACAACCCCAATAGAGGCCGTAGTGTTTCCTCCAAAATGCTGAGGGAACACTCACACTCAATTTGTATGTACACCACCCATTTAGTGTCGGAGCCGCAGGGCGTTGTGGATACGTGTGTTGACTACTGCGCACTAGACTTTGAGTCTAGGTTCAAGTCCCAGTACACACAACAATTCGGAACAACAACAAAATATTTACGGCTCCACCTCTTTTGAGTCACTGACAATGTTCAAAGAGTATAACTGTCTAGAAAAAGCTTCACAATCTCGCCGTTCGGAGTCGTCATTAAACTGTAGGGCCCCTCCACTCGTGAGAGATCAATAACACGCACAACACGAATGGTTGCTGAGAAGCTAGGCCCAGGTCTACCTAGGACTGTGGCGCCGCCATTATTATTATTATTAAGCTCTGTTATGTAGTTTTTACCCCACATTAAATCTATGTAATATAATATATTATCTTAAATAGTTACAGAATGATTATCTTCTTTCTTCTAAGTTTATATAAATCAATTATAAGTTAATTTTAGGTCTATTGAAAGAATAAATAGATAAAAATAAATACAATAAATAAATTTATTTGTTACCATAAAAAGTTAAATGTTATTTTGTTTTACATTCATGATGACCCCGAAGCTGATACCTGAATAAATGCCACAAGCTACCATCCATACTGAACGTTTCAATAACCAACTCCAGAATATATAGATATGACCAGAATTTTTGATTTTGTTAACGACCAACGAACTGCGATTACCAGACCATTTACAGATATAATATGTGCTGAATAATAGCACACTGAACTTTTTCGCAGGATATTTTAAAGTCAAAAACGAAGTAAACGCAGAAACTCACCCTTGGAAGGCTTTATTGTTCTTGAGGAAATGCAAAATAGAATGACATGTTGAAAGGCGACCATCAAACAAAGGCACATGAATACATCCCTAGGAACGAGTTTACTGTTAAAGAGTCATGTATAGTTCTTTTACTGGTATGAAGCTGTAATGTTTTGCGAAACGAAGAGATGGTTAAAAAATGTCCAGGAGCACCGCACATAAAGGCAGATGTGGAATGAGGAGCAGTACCATAGATTGATGAAAGTCCAAGTACTTGGTGGCGACGTTTTTCTTCTTGTATGGCGTTTGGTCCAATAGTTCTAGTTAAGGGTGCTTTTTTATCGTGCTTCAGAAAGCTGGTTAGATAACAGGTCTAAGTGGATGTAATCATGTTATAAGATGAAAAGAATTATACCACTGCACTGAGGAAATACGGGTGGTCGAGGGAAGTAGATGACTGAAGTGAAATGTGCATGTAAAATTGGACGTCTTGAAAAAACTATTTTTACAAATACTTTTAGATCAAATTTTGAATACAAAACCATATTGTACATTAAATTGATGATCTATTAATGCAACCTATGGTTAACATCCGTGACGTAGTGGGTAAGTTCGATTCCCGAAGAAGCACAATTTATATTTTCACGGCTCCACCTCTTTCGAGTCACTGAAAATGCTCAAAAGGTACAACTCTCTTGAAAAAGCTTCTCAACCTCGGCGTTCGGAGTCGTCATTAAACTGAAGGACACCTTCACTGGTGGAAGAACAACAGCACGCACAACACGAGTGATTGCTGAGGAGCTAGGTCCAGGTCCACCTCGGACTGTACCGCCGCCATTATTATTTTTATTTCTATTATTATTACTTTTAATATAATTCAATTCAGTTCAATTTTATTCTCAGTATTCTTACATATATGTACATAAATTCATTATATTGTGAATTCATTGAAATCCTTAACAAATATTGATAAATAATGTAAAGGTGTATTGTATGACCCAATTATAACATATAATGATTAATTAATTTAGTAATGGGTAGATATTATGGTCCGTTATCCGGCATCAGGACACCGAAATTCATAACTTCTATATCTCTCATAGTTTATGTTCTTGATATTGATACCTTTGGATAGGGATGTGAACCTATGTAACAAAACTGCAATACATTACCTACAAAAATCAAAGAGCAAAAGCCAACAAATTGTTGTGTCCTTGTTTAAGTTAAGAATTCCATCAACTGCACCTGAAAACAATAGAAGCGCTCTTATTTCACCCTTCCCATCACCACAATTATGTCAGAAATACACAGAACGCTTAAACCTCGCAATACAAACCACATAATTCTATCAGGGTGCGAGTTTTAAAAGCGAATATCTCAAAGTCTTTTATGGCCCTCCTTCTCAACCTTTTCACATAGTATCTTTTACATTTTTCTAGTTTTCTTCACTTTTTGGTTATCCATTGTACAAGGCCTCAAAGAATTTTTCGATACAAGGAACGACATTGATGGTTTGTTATTATAATAAAAAGTTGCTAAACGTATCTAATTTCTGAATATTTTCCTTTCAATTTTCACTAGATTAATTAAATTTCTGATTGCGGTCGGGAAACTTCAGAGATGTGCATGCTGTGTGCATGGGTATAATTTTCGATATTTAATTATATTTTGCGTCATTTCAAGAGTCAATAGTAGAATTACCCAGACCTGACAACCGTAAAGTAGCTTAATGCATATACCGTCTTATGTATCATGTTTTGTTTTTGTTTACAAGTAACGTTTTATTTTGTAGGCTTATAGGTATTATGCCTTTTCGAAAACGTGCATCTGGGACTCGGAAAAACCTAATTTTATTATCGAGAAGCCAATGCATTCACAGAGAGTGACAGTTTGGTGCGGATTGTAGAGTGGTGGCATCATTGGACCATTTTTCATTGAAAATGAGGCTGGGAACAAAATTTCGGTCAACAGTGGGCGTAATAGAGCCATGGTAGCCGACATATTGTATACTGAAACTTAAGACATGGATTTGGATGGCTTCTGGTTTATGCAGGTTGGCGCGCCGTGCCACGCAGCTAGAGTCCGACCGAACATTCGGCTTCGGCTTATTTTACTATTCAGTTGAATGCAATCAATTATGAATGCATTCAGATATTTGAATTCTTAAGCATGTTTATCTGTATACCAATAGTATATACAAATAAAATATTGTATACAAATACTGATTGTCTTAACTGTACTTGTAAGTACTGTATATTTACTACCAATTGATAAGCCACGTTGAGCACCAACTTTTTTTGACCTTTACTTCACGTTAAGAGATCTTACTTCCAACCCAATTCAAGTTATTATTAAAATATATTACAAGTGCTAAAGAAAATAAATATTTGCTAAAAATTTCAAAAAAATTGAAACGAATGCAAAAGAATGCAAATGATTGCAAAATAATGAATGAATTCATAATTTATTGCATTTAATTGAAGTCTTAGATGTAGTCAATAACTGCAATCATAAAATTACATTCTTTGAATGCTTTTCATTTAGGATTGCATTCTTTTACAACGCTTCTGGAAACCACATAAGTTTTGGGCGTAGAAAAATGCTCGGGTGATAATGACGCAGAGAATGAACACCCCAAAACGGACGAAAGTTCTCTTTACAATGATCGCCAGTAATATTCATTTTTAAGTTTCCGTCTACAAAAACGGAACCTTTATAATTTCGGTGTGTCCGTCCGTCGTGTCTGTCACACTTTTTTATCTTCGAAGTTTATGAAGATATCGGCATGAAATTTTGGAATTAGGTACTTCAGACCTAGATGTCATTGCCTATGCAGCGATTTTAAAAAGTGGGCCCATTACAGGTGAAGTTGACATTAATTTTGAAAAATTGTCGCACCCCTTCGAAATATATATCAATCGACAGATCTTTCGAAATGAGGTGGAGGTTTCTTTCAACAACTTTTTTATCAAAAATACCGTTTGGGAAATATGAAGCTCCAAAGTTTTTTTAAATGCGCCCCCCCCCCCTCTGCCATTTCTAAACCAAAGTGTTTAAAAATCTGAAAAAATCACAAAAACTTGGCTTCATTGAGTACTTTCATTTAAAACCATTCCGAGCACTCTGGCCCTAATGGTTTTGGAGATATTGGCCAAAACGGTCAATCATCGACATGCGAATTTTAAAAATCTGAAAACGCAGTTTTGAAGACATCAATGTAAGCATTAAAAAATGATAAATTTCATCGATTTATGTTGAAATTTTGAAATATCTAAGACTTAAAATGAGAACAATTTTCATTTTCACACATAATTTCATGGTGTGCTCGGCTACTCTATTCGTTGATGAGTGTTATCTTTTCGATCTCATCCCTAAATGCCCAACAGAAATGAACACACACACACCGCAGGCATGAGCAGTGATTGGGTATGTGTATGATGGAAGGGATTTTCTGTATTGGATAAACTTGGATAGAGATATAGGTATATGAAGGGATGAATATTTGTTTGTTTGGATGTATGAATTTATGAATAAATGGTTGATTTGGGTTGAAGTTAGAAGAAAATTCAACTGAAATAGTTTGGAAACGTCGTTTGATATTCAGAAATCATCCATCAATATTATGCGACGGAACCTTCCCCGTGCGAGTACAACTCGCACTTGCCCAGTTTATTTTCATATAGTTTTGTCACTGTTTGAAGGTAATTCTTGTTCTTTTTTTTTCTTTTTGTGGCGCTACAGCCCAGGGTGGACCTGGGTCACAACAAATATGCCCCTTCAGTTGGCGCAATCCTTCGGTAGCTGTCTTCATTTTGGCACACCAAGTTGGTTGAGGTCTCTGTTAAATTGTGTGCACCACAGGCACAAAGTATCGAACATTCTTCTAGCCGGAACCAAGTTGTCCAAGTTGTTGGAACCATGGTCTAGCCATCTTTGTCGGTGGATCCTGGCTATATTCATGTCGCTGTACAGAGATATTAGGTTGGCAAGAATTATTCTGTGTTTAATCTTGGACCTGATGCATAGCACACAGCTGCCTCTTGTGACGTTCTGACCAAGTCGTAATATATTTGTAAACCTATGTTTCATCACCTATTACATTTCAGTAATTCTGCATCGTCGTTGACTTAATTTAGTGATACCCAATTACTTTACATTCGCAACAGTTTTTTGTTTAAAATTCCACAACTTTTGAACAAATTTTTGTCACACGTTTTATACCAAAAACATTCTAAAAAAATGCCATGGCATGAGCCAATTTATATACTAACATCATCAACGACTTCTCTTGTTGCGATTCGGCGATACTTCGTAACCATTTCTTTCACTTTTGAACATTTCCATCGATTGTTGATGTACCGGGGCGTCCGGGGCGTTCGTCACAACATCTTCTGAAACAGCCATCTCTGAAACGATTACACCATTCGTAAACTCTTGTTTTATAGGCCTTTGTTAACATTTCACACACTTCGTTACACTTTATTTAATTTTTTACGCAAAATTTTATAAAAATTCTTTGATCCATTTTTTTAACAAACGAAAATCGCCGAGCTCATATAAACACGTCTTATCTAAGCGGCTGCCACAGATAAAGTAAATAATGAACGCAGCTGCAAATTTTACCATACTACAGGGGCAATTATACCCACAGAATAAGAAAATGTTGGCAATCTGGCTCTCCGAACTCGTGAAATTTTAAAATTCCCATTATTTTCTGAACACTTCTCGTATATATGAACAAATATTAACGAATTTGTATTTTAGTAAATTAATGAAGGAATCATAAAAGATTATGGTTTTCTCACTAAACCGCAACTTATGGAACTATCCACATGTTAGCTTTGCGGGATACACCCGGGAGGACACATTTCTCTGTGCATTAGGGTAGGAACTTTATAATAGATTATAAATAAACTGGGCAAGTGCGAGTTGTACTCGCACGGGTAAGGTTCCGTCGCATAATATTGATGGATGATTTCTGAATATCAAACGACGTTTCCAAACTATTTAAGTTGAATTTTCTTCTAACTTCAACCCAAATCAACTATTCATTCATACATATATCTATACCTCTATCCAAGTTTATCCAACATAAAAAATCCCTTCCATCATACACATACCTAATCACTGCTCATGCCTGTGGTGTGTGTGTTTATTTCTGTTCGGCATTTAGGGGATAGATCCAAAAGATAACACTCATCAACGAATAGAGTGGCCGAACACAGCATGAAATTTATGTGTGAAAATGAAAATATTTATCATTTTAAATCTTAGATATCTCAAAATTTCAGCGTCAATCGTTATTTTGAAATTTATCATTTCTTAATGCTTACGCTGCGGTCTTCAAAACTGCGTTTTCAGATCTTCAAAATTCGCATGATGGTTGACCGTTTTTGGCCAATATCTCGAAAACTATTAAGGCCAGAATGCTCGAAATTAATAATATTTTAAATTAATAAAAATTAATAAATTATATTTTAAATGAAAGTACTCAATGAAGCCAAGTTTTTGTAATTTTTTCAGATTTTTTAACACTTTGGTTTAGAAATGGCAGGGGGGGAACGCAATAAAAAAAACTTTGGAGCTCCATATTTTCTAAACGGTACTTTGGATAAAAAAGTCTTGAAAGAAACCACCACCTCAGTTCGAAAGATCTGTCGATTGATATATATTTCGATGGGGTTCGACAATTTTTCAAAATTAATGTCAACTTCACCTGTACTGGAGCCACCCCTAAATGACATCTAGGTCTGACGTACCTAATTCCAAAATTTCATGCCGATATCTTTTTAAACTTCGGAGATAAAAAAGTGTGACAGACATGACGGACTCACTGAAATTATAAAGGTTCCGTTTTTGTAGACGGAACCTTAAAAACGATGTGACTATGAAAAACGAACTTTTCTACCTAAAGGATGGCATAGCCTTTTTTTCATTAGAAAAACAATAGTTGAGCAATAATAATGAAGGCCTAAAAGCTACATTTCGAAATTTTTAAAATGATTGTGTTATAAAATCTGAAAAAAAAATCGCATAAATGTGCTTAAATTAGTACATTCTTTTGAACAATTTTAGTGCTAAAGGAGGAGTTCTATCTCCTCTCATGTGTAGCCTAGTTCTAGACGAGCTTCTAGAGATACTAACTAACCATGGCATCAGCTGTCAGGCATATGCCGATGACATAGTAATCATAGCCAGAGGAAAAATGGAGGAGACCCGATGCGATATTACCAAATGGGGGCTAACTTTAACCAAGGAATGGTGTCTGTCGGGTGGGCTAAGCCTAAATCCGACACCTTTAACAAGAAAATTAAAACTGGAATGAGTAAAACCAATAAGTCTGTCGGGTACAACACTGACTCCGCTAAAAGAAGTTAAAAATCTGGGAGTAATCTTGGACAGCAAGCTCATCTGGAAAAAACATACAGACGAGATAACCAGGAAAGCGACGCGTGCTCTGATAATTTGTCGAAGCTTGGCGGGCAAATCCTGGGGATGCAGTCTAAGTATTCTAAGGTGGATGTACATCTCTATTGTTCGACCTACAATAACCTATGGTGCAACCTATGGTGGACCAACAGAACCAATCTGATCAGCACCTCTGTAGGAGCCATGAGAACTTGCCCAACTGCGGCCATGGAGGTGCTACTGGAGCTGACTCCTTTACATCTAGTGGTAGCAGAGTGTGCAAACAAAACAATCATGAGAATGACAAAAGAAGGGATAGGTAAAGACCGGTGCATTACATCGAAGCAATTCGACGCACTAGTCAAAAAGCTACCACTCCTGGCCATTCCGAAGGATGACGTGATTAGGAAATTCAATTTCCAAAAGAAATTTATCAGCAAGCACAGCACCAAAAGGGACTGGAGCAATAAATCCATGGTCCACAGACTGAGCAGCAACACGGTAAAATGGTATACAGACGGATCAAGAACTGATGAAGGAACTGGAGCAGGAGTTTTTGGACCCAGGACAAAATACTTCGAATCCATGAGCAAATATACCAGCATCTTTCAATCGGAAATTTATGCCATAGACGGATGCGTCCAGATCAGTCTTGAAAGGAATTATATCAACTGCGACATAGCAATAACGTCGGACAGTCGAGCCGCTATTATGGTACTAGACTCCTACATCATCAAATCTAAGCTTGTATGGGAATGCCAGCTGAAGCTCAAAGAGTTGAGTAGGAGAAACCGGCTAAAACACTGCTTGATACCTGGCCATACAGGGATAGAAGGCAACGAAATGGCCGACTCCCTGGCAAGGAAAGGAGCATCAGAACCCTTAATAGGCCCTGAACCATTCTGCGCTGTAGGAGACCATCTCCTCAGAGAAGAATTTAGGGAACTGGAAAGAAGAAATCGGAAACAAACCTGGAATAACGCTCTTGGAATGAAACAGGCCAAGAAACTCCTAGTAACCTCCGTATACTAACAGGCTTCCTAACGGGACACTGTAGACTCAGGGAGCATCTTAGGAAACTAGGGGTATCAGAAGAAGGTCTCTGCAGATTTTGTGGAGAATTTAATGAAATTCCAGATCATATACTGGGATTTTGTGAGGCACTAGCCCACAAAAGAAAAAGAAGTCTGGGCAAGTACCTACTATCAGAAGAAGAAATGCAATCACTAGAACCATCTCTCATTCTCAGATTCCTGAAGGAAACTGGCTTAGAGAGAATACTCTAGAACAGATTTCTTCACCTATGCCCAATAGGAGCCCATTACCCTCAATACAACTCTGAAAGAACTTGAATTTGAGGGGAACTCGTAATTGTGCTAAGGTATTGAAAGGGGGCACAATAGATCTTAAAGGTCGCGGTGCAATACACCCTCAACCATAATAATAATAAACCACTTCAAGCATTCTGGCCCTTGTAGTTTTAGAGATATTGACCAAAAACGGTAAATCATCAACATGCGAATTGTGAAGATCTGAAAACGCAGTTTTGTACACATAAAGAAGGATACGCTACTTTGTATACAACATTGTTGAGTACCGCCTATAGGATTTGCTACAACTACTACTAATTGGGACGCTTCAGTCCGGAGTGGACTTTGGCTTAGGTTCTGCAGCAAGCACTCATGCGTGCGTACTACTGTTCTGTCACGAGTTTGAGAAACCTACAGTTAAATGCCAACTTCGAACGGCGAGTTTGAGAATCTTTTTCTGGACATTCGAGCATTGTCAGTGACTCAAAAGAGAGAAGCCGTGAAATTGGAAAATTATTTTTTATGCTGGATTTGAATCTAGCATATTATATACTTAAATCTATCCAGAAAGACGCGTAGTGAATCAACAATTGATCGAATAGTCGAATTCGCCTCTCTTTAATTCGTACTGGTACAGTAAATTAACTCCATTCAATCACAAGGACCGTGGACCTCACAACTAAAACACTGCTCCTACTTAACACAGATTTAGATGGCATGTCCTTACCTATTATCTCCCAGTACCTCAATTACAAATATTAGTCCCTTCTTAGTCCATTCCAGAATCTTGTCCCAATCGGTTGCCGACAAAATGATTGCTACACACAGGCAGCCAAATATTTCACTGTCAGTCAGGAGACAGTCTGTTGGCACATCGTCCTGCAATCAGGGTTCATCTGTGTACATTCAAGTCAATTCACCGATGTGAGAACAAACAATAAAAATTCCATCGTTATTATAAAATTGGAGAACTTCAATTAATTCTTATCCAAGAACTTAAATATCACAAGGAGTGAAGCAATGTAATGAGAGGACAAGTTGTTCAACTACAAGAATTACACAAATTCCCAAATTATGAATTATTCGCTCACCGAACAGGTCAGTCCTAGCGCTCATCTACCCGTCTTTAATATTTAATTTAATTTTTTTAACTCGTGCTCTGACTACCGAATGACTCCACTCAATACACAGAAAGCATAAAATGTGTCCAAGAAGGACGTGTTCTTTTATCCGGGATGGGTAAGGGCAAAATGAGAGACGATAGCAATGTGTGGAAGTCCTTTCTGTACGCCTGTAAAATCATTGAGGACTTTAGCGCTTACGCAGTACAGTAAATATTTATTTTCTTCGTTCCTAAATGAGTGATTTAATGGGTGAACTGGGTTGATATACTGAATCTATTTTAGCGGGTGATTACATGAGCGGAAAAAGGCAGGATTGCCGCAGATACAACATACAATTTTCGCAAGCGAGAGGGAGATGGATTGAATGCCCCGAAAATCGGCCGTCTTCGCCCGAAAGTTCACTTTCAACCTGGATTCTCGGGTGAAGCATGCATGTTTTCATCCCTTTTCGTTCCGTTTTCGACATGTTTTCCTCATTTTCTGGAGATTGTTGATCGAGCAACACCTCACGCATGCTGCATGGTATTTTAGGAAAATTGATTACAGGGACGATTTAAATACAATTTTAATATTTATACATATAGTACCACATGCAAAAATTGCTGCTGCACCACAAAATATTTTTTTATCCGTCATTTATGAAAAACACTAATTTAAAAGAGAGAGCATTACTCACCCGGTAGAACATTACTGGGTGAAAACATGATGCAATTTAACCGGTTCGCGTGTTCCACACGCAGATAATCTTGCCTGCCCAGTCGGATTTCCCAGTCGTTTGTAAACAGTCACTAAGTGGGTGTTTGTTGCCAGGCAAGATTTTCTGCGTGTGGAATATAAGAAATAAGAAAAATTTGTCGAAAACAGAACGATAGGGATGAAAACAAGCATGCTTCGTGTGAAAAGGGGCCTTTTCGGAATATCTCCTTCACTTGTGAAAATTATATACACTGTTTTCGATACTCTTGCCTTCCTCCGCTCATGTAATCATCGTTTTAGTATCTTTTTTTAGGCGGAATTAAAGATACGATTTGGTAAAGTATATATATCCGCAGAGTAAGTTAATGATTTGTAAAAGCCACTTATACGGAATGCCTCTCCGAAAAAATTTAGGTTTTTTTTGCAAGATATTGGTACGGTCTGTGATTTATTGCGAAGAGTTTTGTATTTTCTCGTAAAGAGTTAATTGGAAATTGATGGGGAATCATTCTTCATAATGTCTTTGAGTGTGGAGAGAACATTGCACGTTACTGATATTGCAATATCGTCAAATAATAATGAATAAAAGAATTTAATTCCGAGATTGGCCATCCAGGCTTAGGTTCGACGGCTCAGAGGACTGTGAGGGGAAATTCTTGTACTCGAGGGATTTTTCGTTCTCTTCCTCAAGAGATAGAGTAGGGCCTGCCGATAACAACGACAGTAGTAACTAGTTCTTCCAAATGCATATTTTTTATTTGATTTAGAAGATAATATAAAGCAAAAGTTCCTATTATAATAAAGATCGTAAGATAGAGAACAATTCCGCTCTATGCTATTGCCTTCACATTTGCATTTTAATGATATAGCTCCGATGTTGAACAGCAAAAGTCTTCTCATATTAAATTCATGCGTATCAAACCATATGAAGCATAAACAGTTTTCAATGTTGGCATATGATTCACATGAAGTAATGCTTCTCGCTAAAAATCATTTCGTGTGGGGATTTATATCCTTTGATTCTCGACAGTGAAAACAAGTGTATACGCAAATGTATGCCTTTTAAATTGGATTTATCGTAAAAAAGGTGGCCAAAGAGCCATGTAATCTCAAATATGCCTCTTTTCCCAGTCATTCACCAGAATTTGGCCGAAACACATACATACATATAAAATATATACATATACAATTGTAAACATATTTTGGAATCAACACTATCCTCCGAATTGTCAAAAAGAGGGAAAACAATACCCCATACTCAAATTAATAAAATAACCCAAATTTTACTCTTTTATACAAAAAAGCACGTCCAGATATAACGGAAGGAAAAAGAGGAAATTGACAATGAATACAGAAAACATTCAACCGTACCAGGTTACTTGTTCCTTGTAGTTTTCCAGGAAGTATACATAAATCTCTCATTATTCTTGTGGACATTCCTCACCGAACACCATCTTTCGTCCAATACTGTTGCGCTTTACCTTCTTTATTATGTTTCGTTTTCAATTGCCCTCGGTTGGCATCGCCTTTCTATGCAACCTAGTATGAAAGGACTACAAATATAGTATAGACTTCGCTCGACATGGCCTTGGCCCAAATTGTTTCATGTTGTGGGTACCTGTAGTCTTATTCCACTTATGCCAGTTTTACAATATTCGAATACGTAAACATAAGAACTCGAGTAGACAAGGATATGAGCCGTCATACACAGATACAATCTGCAATGCAGCATAATGCATCCTTCGAGAGTAGGCAACGAACATGAGCATAGGAAAGCAACACTGTCCATAGATGTGAGTAAAACAGTAGGCATATATACATACAGATTCGTGTGCATACTAGTGATGGAAATTAATGCTATTTTCGATTAATTTAATTAGCATGCGATTTTTTCATTCTTAGCATGCGAAATGCTAATGCTAAATTAATATGAAATATCATTAAAAAGTAAAGTGAAGATTTAATTTTTTTAATTTTTTTTTCATAAAAAATCTTATATTTGCACACAAAACAGCCACTGCCATGGTAATTCTGAAATGTTAACTAACTCGTAAGTAATTCGCTGAACTTTGAAAAACTTTTTATTTAAATAATTTATTTGAAGGCATAGTAATAGAAATAATAGAATGTGAGTAACATATGAGTATATATATGTATTACGGCATAAACTTCCTGTAGTCCGTATTTTTTAATATTTAAAAACACCAATTGTTGTGCTTTGCTAGCTGAAAGTCGGGTTCTTCTATCTGTTATTGTACAGCCGGCCTTCGGAAATATTCTATCACTTGCAACAGATTTTAGAATTTAAGCTTTATTTGAGACTAATTAAAAGCGAACTTACGAGTCTCTCTAATGAAAATAAGTACGACACAGGAAATGAAAAATTCGAAATCTGAAGACAATCCGTTTCAAGTTAAGAAATTAGCAGACTAATAACTAAATCGCATTATTTGCATTATTTCCCTAAATGCTAATTCATATACTGCTATAATGCTATTTCATTTCGCATTCACATCGTCAAACATTTTCATTTGCTAAGACAACAACAATTCGCAAATGCTAAAATGAGCACAAAAACTTAGTTTTCCATTTTCGTTCAATGAAATGAATATGCAACTAGAGCTGTGAAGCAATTTAAAAGGGAAATAGACATAAGGTGTAAGTGTGTTCGCAAAATTCATAATTTCTGTTTTGAGTTTTCGTTTTGAAAAGTCTACCTGCTTTTCTTGGTGTGTGTACAAATTACACAACGCACCGCCTACTGCAGAAAAATCGCTTAGCATTTCATCAAATTTAGCAAGTGATTTTCATACTGCTAATGCTAAAAAAATTTTTCATCGTGAATTAATTTTGCTAATGCTAATCATCCCATCACTGGTGCATACATGTACACACAGGCTGAGATACGTTCGTCGGCTACTAAATAACGGTACAGCACAAACTTTCCGCAAAGCAGGCAAGAGCTCCATAGTAGATATAACGTTTGCAAGCAACACGCTGCTGCACAAGATAAAATGGCGCGTCAGCGAGGAATACACGCACAGCGATCACCAAGCGATTGTACTCAACATTGGTAGCTACAAACCCAGGCAGCGACCCAAACGAACAGGGCCTAAGTGGAAGGACACCGCATTCGACAAAGATATGTTTGAGGAAACGTTTAGCTCTGACTTCCCAGCCAACACCACATCAGCGGAAAACATGGCGAGTAAACTGATCCAAGCAATATCAACAGCTTGCGATGCGGCGATGCCCAAGAGGTCTATTAGCAGAAGGGGGGAACCCTGCTACTGGTGGAACGACAAGATCAAGGATCTCAGGACAGTTTGCCTTAAAGCACGTCGTAGATCCCAGCGATCCAGAGGTAGACCAGAGTTCCAGGAACGACTGGCCATCTTCAGGCTGGCAAGCCGCGACCTGGAAAAGGCAATTAAGGAGAGCAAACCAAACTACTTTAAAACGCTATGCAACGAAGCAGACTTAGACCCCTGGGGGGGAGCCTATAAAATGGTAATGAGGAAGCTGAAAGGCAGTAGATCTCCTCAACTAACCTGTCCATTGATGCTCCGAACAATAGTAGGACACCTGTTCCCCCGTATACCTCCTACAATGTTCGTCCTCACACAAGGAGCTGGTCTAGAACAAATCCCACCAGTCACGGTTGAAGAGCTGCAGAATGCGTGCAGAAAAATTGGCGACAAAAAATCTCCTGGCCCGGACGGTATTCCCAATAAAGCCATCAAAGCGGCCGTCGAGATGAGACCAGAGCTCTTTAGGGCGACGATGCAAAGGTGCCTCGAAGAGGGAAACTTTCCTGACTGCTGGAAGCTACAACACCTGGTGCTTATACATAAAGGCAATAAGCCGCCCGGAGAACCGTCAGCGTACCGACCGATTTGCCTGCTGGACACCACGGGGAAAATCCTGGAGAGTATTATATATGGCAGGCTAATCGGCGTGGCTGAGGAGCGAGGAGCCCTACCATCGACGCCATTAAGGAGGTGGTGGATATAGCAAGCGAAGCCATAGCGGGTTCAAGATGGAGGGGCGGCACGAAAAAATACTGCGCCGTAGTTACGCTGGACATCAAAAACGCGCTTAACTCGGCAAATTGATCCTGCATCATGAGAGTACTAAATAGGATGAGCACACCGCAGTACTTGAGGAGGATAATCGTCATCTATTTCACCAACAGAAAACTCAGGTACCAGACTGACGAGGGTATTAAATACTACGACGTCTCGGCAGGCGTCCCACAGGGTTCAGTTCTTGGACCCCTCCTGTGGAACCTAATGTACGACGGAGTACTGAGACTGACGGTGTCACATGGAGTCAAGATAATCGGCTTTGCCGACGACATCGCGGTCGTGACGATGGCCAAGCACATCCACGAAGTGGAAACCGCCACAAACAAAGCAATCGCCAGGTTCAAAAATTGGCTGGAATCTTCCGACCTCGAACTAGCGGACTACAAGGCAGAGGCTGTTTTAATAACCAGCCGAAAGATTGTGGAATACGCAAACTTCCGGGTTGGCTCCCAGCTAATTAGATCCAGGGATTCGCTGAAATACCTAGAAGTGATGCTCGACAACCGACTTAACTTCAAAAAGCACGTCGAATACTGCAGCAGAAAAGCGTCAAAGACGCAGACAGCACTTTCCGGTATGCTGTCGAACATCGGAGGACCCGGATACCCAAGAAGGATCTTGCTTTCCAGAGTGGTGAGTTCAATCCTTCTATATGCCTCGCCAATCTGGGCGGGAGCTCTTATGGTGAAGGAGACAGCAAAGAAGCTTTCGTCAGCATACAGGCTGTGCGCCATAAGAACAATCAGCGGCTTCCGAACAATTTCGGACGAAGCAGCCTGTGTGATCGCGGGTATGGTCCCCATCGACATTCTCGCCAAAGAGATGCATAGGGTCTACCTAAGGCGAACGGCAAATCGCGAAACTAGCGCAAGATGCCTGAAAAAGGAAGAAAGGGCAACATCTATGGCACTGTGGCAAGCCAGATGGGACACCACAACCAAAGGCAGATGGACCCATAAATTGATCCCCGCGATAGAAGCTTGGACATCGAGAAAACACGGGGACTGCAACTACCACCTCACGCAGTTCTTGTCGGGCCATGGAGGCTACCGAAAATACCTCCACAGATTTGGTCACGACAGTTCACCCTCCTGTCCAGAATGCGCGGGCGAAGAGGAAGACGCAGAGCACGCAATATTCTACTGCAGACGCTTTGCCGCGGGGAGAACAAATTTACCAACTCTCGAACTCTTGGTCAGCCATATGTTAGATTCAACTGACAAGTGGCTAGAGATTTGCTCCTTTTTAACGAGCGTTCAGAACGAGGCTCGAAAGAGAAAGAAAATCCGAACTGGATAATATGGAGCACATAGTGTGATATGCTAACCAGCCCCGCGAAGTAATACCTAACCGCAGTTCCGCGGGGAGAGTGGTTGAAGTGTGCAGGGTGTGGGTTAGTACGTAGGCGTATTCCCGAAATCGAGTACTCGGGTTTGCGAATCGTGCATGCTGATAGCCCGGGCTATCAGTATCTTTCAAAGATTGCCAAATCCTTGGACGCATCCAAAAAAAAAAAAAAACGTTCGTCGGCGAATATCGAAAGGATTTGGCAGAATCAGTAGGAGCTGAATTCACCGAGACAAATTCTTGCTGAATGATCGATAGTAGCTGCCACTTTGCGGGTGCATCTGTGTCCTTAACTCGGCAATGGGCGCTATAAAATATTTTATATGAAATAATTTAATTGTGACCACCTTCAGAATTCTACTGTTGCATCGAAAAAGTATGTTCATCATGGTTCATCATCTTCTACGGAACCTACTGTTTACATCACCTAGCCGGACAGGGTCATTGAGCTTTGTTGAAAGAGGATAAATGTTCTGAAATAAAGATCGAAGCAGAATGGTAGATGTAAGAGATATACAATTAACCAATGAATCCTAAAAATGAATCCGATAATATTGGTTTAATTTAGAATGAACCTCAGTAGCAAGGCAAACGTTGAAAGAATATTGTTTGCTACTCATAATGAGGAGGAAGACAGGTATTGTTGTGGACCCTCCTGGTCCGGCATATCACCCGGCTTTTTGTTATCTCTGTTCTTTAACGTATACATATGTTCGATGTTGTTTATAGAGGCAACTCCATTTAATAGTGTAATTTTCCAAATGAAGTTATTAAAAATCATTACTTCTACTGCTGCTTCCAGAAGTTCAATAACAACCAGCACTAGAGAGACAAAAACTGTGCGGAAGCAACGAATGTTTGATTCGAAAAAAAAATCCTTTAAAAGAATTCTAGCAAAAAAATCGTTATCATTGATAATTGAGATTATTTTGTCGGCAAATGCATTTCAAGATTTGTAAACTATTTACTCGATAAACCGATTGGATTATTACATCACTGTTCGTTGTTTGTGATAAGCAATCAACCAAAGAGGCTTTCAAGAGATTGATTTGATTAGGAATCCAGCTCAATTCATAATTCCTTATGCAACGTAGCAGCCTTACCATGAAATTAAACCACACCGTCCATCATTGGCTTATCTCACTTAATACACATACTCTATCTTAATTTGACACCGCTGTCTACACTTCATACGTTCAGTAGCTACATTATAAGAGCATCCATAAAACCCCAACGAAAATGCGCTTTCATAGATAAGTGTATCAATTCACTCATGAAGCGTACAGTATTCGTGAAACGCCAAATATAACTGCGCCAGCCGTCTACTTCGCTGCCATCATCCATCCAAACTGCAAGCCCAAAGATGGTGGAGGTGGAGTATCATAAGACTATGTACATATATCGCCTTCCAGCACACACCACAAACTGTGGCGTCCTTCAAGTGATATCAAGGCTCATGTGATACTATGACTATGCATGACTATGTGGCGATTGGTAAGGATTCCACATTTAAATGCAGTATATGTACGTGGGCGCCGTGGCGTAGTGGGTAGGTGCGTCGAGTCCTACGCTCGAGGTCGTCAGTTCGAATCTCAAAAAAAACATCAAACATTTTTTCACGGCTCCACCTCTTTCGAGTCACTGACAATGCTCAAAGAGTATAACTGTCTAGAAAAAGCTTCTCAATCTCGCCGTTCGGAGTCGGCATTAAACTGTAGGTCCCCTCCACTCGTGAGAGAACAATAGCACGCACAACACGAGTGGTTGCTGAGAAGTTTGGTCCAGGTCCACCTCGGACTGTAGCGCCGCCATTATTATTATTATTATTATATGTACGTCGCGCCCGTTTTCCACTGCACTGTCTGCGATGCCAGCTGATACTGTTCGTATACTATGATTCTCTTTTTACATTCTGCATGAGAGTTCGTGACTGACGTCGGCGTTGGATGAGTCTGGACGAGATGGCTTGCTCTAGCAACACGCAAATTTCATCAAGGCAACATATTGTTACATTTTTTTTCCTAGTGGGATCCAATTCGCCATTTTAGGATAGGAATTTTTGTTTTCCATGGGGTTTTGTGTGCGACCCCATCTGTATCACTGTCAGGGTTGCTAAATGTCACACTTATTGGTTTGTATCCATTTTACTGTAAAAAAGAGTATAAAAGCGTATTAAAGTGTTATTTAAAATTTGTATTAAAATATATAAAACTGTACTTAAATGTATAAAAGTGTATAAAAGTGTACAAAAGAATCTAAAAGTGTAAACAATACAAGTACCTAAAATAATAAGTGCCTATTCTCTTTCTCAGCAAGAGCAATAAACAGATACCAGAAAACAGGGCACCTAACCAAATCGTAAAGTACCGTATTTTTACAGGAAAAACTTAATATTTTTGGTTCTTTTTCGCTCATGTTTTTAGAAGATCAAAAAGTGTGACAGACAGACAGGCACACCGAAATTTCAAAGCTTGAAATTTTGTGAACGAAGCCTTGAAAAGAAGATATCCCTATCGTGTGGAGCGTTTCAGAGCGAACATACGTGATTCGGCTTAGTGCGTGGTGAAGGACAATAATTATAATATTAAAAAACAATTGAGTGCAGTAGCCCAGTGCAATTAGTGCAAGACTCAGGAGTGAGTGGACACGAGTTCAAGCCCCGGTGGGGGGACAAGTAAAAATTAGTACGCCTTTTTTTCTTAAAATAATATTGAAATAATAAAATATACAGTGCTCTACAAAAGTTTGCGTACAATGATGCAATTTGGAAAAAAATGGCTGTCATTGACCTAATATAAGCTAAAAATATTTTTGAAAGGTAAATTCCAATAAAACAACGTCTCAGGTTTCAGTTTTCAACAAAATAAATTAAAAATTATTATTCATTTAAAAAAAACATAACAAAAACCAATAGAAGTTCCGAAATTCACTCCACAAAAGTTTGCGTACACCTGTAACTTGAATGGAAAGAGTTTTTAGATTTTAGATTAGATTTATTATTAATCCATTTTTTAGCAATACAATGCATAACAAATATCACAAGGAGAATAAATAAGTACAATAAAATATCAAAGTATCGTTAAAAAACAAATATCTGTAATCTATAGCTCATAAGGAACTAGAAACGAAAACAGAATAAAAAAAGAACAGTATTTAATTAAAAGCCTATAAACAGAGTGAGTGGGGTCATTAGGACTTAAAAACATAAAGGATAATTTAAAATGTATTTAAACCAAAACACAGAGCATATCAAGAACATCTTTATAACTTAAAGCTAACAGCCATGATTTTACTTTTCTGAGGAAAGTGGATTCATTTCGAATCATGCGTATGTCATAAGGCAATTTATTAAAAAGTCTTGGAGCGATTGATGAAAAAAAATTAAAGAATATTTGTAGGTTATGAAAAGGAACTTGTACAAGATTCTGTTCATTTACTCTAAGTTGGTAATTAGAAGAGCATCTATTTAAAGAAAATCTCTTGAAAATCTTTTGAAAAATATTTTTAAGACTTTGTAACAGAATAAATGTTTTAAAGGCAAAATATTCAGACCTCTAAATAAAAGTAAACTACTAAACCGTCGATTTTTGGAACAAATAAGTCTAATGATATGTTTTTGAGACATAAGAAGAGGGACAATTTTATTATAGTGAGTGCCACCCCAAACAACTAAGCCATATTCAAGCTTAGATTGCACTAAACCATAATACATACACTTTAGAACATTTAGTGAACAATACGATTTTAAAAGGTAAAATTGCCTAATAGTTGCCATAAGATACTTTTTGAGAGAATACGTGTGGGCAGACCAATTCATCATCCAGTCTAGAATAACACCAAGGTACTTGAATTCTTTTACTTTTTCAATACTGAAACATTTATTCGAACAAGAGCATTCCTCGAAAAACGTCTGAATATTGTGTTGAGAGTTACAAATAGACGCACTATGCTTAAATCTCTGGCAGTTTCCACAGTGAAAAATGAACGGTCCGTAATCTACTTGATTGCCATTTGGACTAAAAAACATAATTTTGGTTTTTTCGCTTATAACCAATTTGTGCATTTTGAACCAATGACTAAGCACTTCCAGGTCATGATTGATATCTGAAGATAAATTCAAAACAGAATCACTGATAAAAGCACATGCCATATCGTCCGCAAAGGCTGTAACCTTACTCCGATATTTTTGCGTAAAGAGTGAATTAATAAATATTAAAAACAATAAGGGACCAAGCACTGAGCCTTGCGGGACACCTATGGATACGGTTCTATCGGAACTTAACACACCATCAATTTTAACTCTTTGACATCTATTTGATAAGTATGAATTGAGCCAGTTATGGATTGTACCTCTAAATCCACATTTGAACAGCTTATCTAAGAGTATACTATGATCGACAGTGTCGAATGCTTTTGTTATGTCTACAAAAAGCGCAGCGGTATGAAGCCTGTTATTGAAGCCACTGTAGATATCGGAACAAAAATTTAGGAGTGCACTCTCAGTGGAATGACCCGGACGAAAACCAAATTGACAACAACTAAAAAATTTATTCTTTTCTAAAAATTTTACCATTCTTATCTTTAACGCTTTTTCAAATACTTTCGAGAATACAGGTAACAAGGAAATAGGTCTATAATTATTTATTAAATTTGTATCCCCTTTTTTAAACAAAGGAATTACTTCAGCAACTTTCAAACAATCAGGAAAAACTCCACACGCAACGCTTTTGTTATAAATACAACATAAAACATCACATATATTTAAAGCTATTTTTTTTATCAAGTTGTTTGAAAAACTCTCATTTGTTTGTGAATTCGAATTTTTTAGAGACAGGATAATTTTATACACTTCAAACGACGTAATGGGATCAAAAAAGAAACTTTGCGGGCATGACACCTCATCAACTAGACAGTTACAATTACAGTAAAGATCTGAACTATCAGAGACAACCTTAACACCTACAGAGGAAAAAAATGTATTGAATTTTTCTGATAAGTTCTTATTGTCGGATATATAACCATTACCTTCTGTCAAACAAATAATTCGATCTTTCTGAACAGATTTATTCAGTAAGCCTCTTATTATTTCCCATTCCTTTTTAGAGTCACCTTTGACCTCACGAAACTTGTTGACATAGTAATTATTTTTACACAATGAAACCTGTTTTGAGATATCTTTACATAATTCTTTGTAAGCTAAAGTGACTTTATTATTATTGGGATTTTTCTTCTTCTTTTTGTATAACTTATTTTTCTCATTGATTTTCTTTAGTAGCTCAAAAGATATCCACGGTTTAAGTTTTTTCCATTTATCATTTCGTCTTACTCTCTTCTCAGTACATTGCAAAACATATTTATCAAGAATCTTGATGTCTATTTATGCTTGACTCAAGTCCAAAAGAAGATAGTAGAAACAAATATTTATCTACCAAATTAGAATCTTCTAAGATGTCTAAATTAAAATCACCTAAAAGGATGACATCATTCTGTTCACCTGTCAACAACATTTCCAAATCCTCATAAAACATACCATTAGACAGAGATGGTCCATTAAATCTATATAAACAAAAAAGAGTTACCTTTAAATCAGCACTTCTAATTTTTAATGCATCGCAACTGTTTAAGTTAAAACCATAATATTCAATGTTAAATGACTCTTTAATAAATGCAGCAACACCGCCAGATGCATAATTGTTATTGCAGCAAGATATAAATCTGTATCCTTCAATGTCAAAAAGAGACAAATGGACAAATAATCATTTCATCTTATTACTTTTGGTGTTAATACTTAGTAGGATATCCTTTCATCCTTATTACCTCTTTCAACCGGTTTTGCATGGATGCTACCAATTTTTCTGTGTAAGAGCTGTTTATATTAGTCCACTCAACTAACAAAGTTTCCTTCAACATGTCTTTATTTCTGATATCGTGGGTGCGGATCTTCCTTTCTAATGCTTCCCACACGTGCTCAATTGGGTTGATGTCTGGGCTTTGTGGTGGTGTTCGCAGCATGTGGGGAGTGTTATATAACAGCCACAGACGGGCATTATGTGCTGTATGTTTTTTTTTTGTCGGTTGATTTTGTTCACCAATGGTTTTTTCCTGGGTGTGCATGACTTGAACCCCTTTTGAACTATTGTTCTCCTCACAGTTTCTGGGTGGACTTTGATGTTACTGCTTCTCTCAAGGTTAGCACTCTATTTGCAGTTATGAATGGTTCTTGGTCCACCATCCGCTTTATAACACGTTTATCTCTTTCGGTGAGCTTCGATGGGCGGCCTGATCTTAGCTTTGATTCGACCCGTCCGTCGTATCTAAAGCGATCAATTGTTCTCTGAATTGTTGACCGGCTTCTTGATGTTTCCTTTGATATTTCCGTATAGGACATTCTTTTTTCCACGTACAAATTTATAATAAACTGCCGCTCACTAACACTTAACTCTTTTTTAGCCATTTTTACCGTCCTTTTTTGAAAAATCTAAGAAAACAATAACTTTTTCTCGCATCAACAACGACAATGTACAAATCAACAAGCACGCTGTGTCAAGAAACAATTACCGTTGCAAAAAGAAACAGTTACAGTGTTTAAAGAAACAGTATTACCAGCTGTACGCAAACTTTTGTGGAGTGAATTTCGGAACTTCTTTTGGTTTTTGTTATGTTTTTTTTAAATGAATAATAATTTTTAATTTATTTTGTTGAAAACTGAAACCTGAGACGTTGTTTTATTGGAATTTACCTTTCAAAAATATTTTAAGCTTATATTAGGTGAATGACAGCCATTTTTTTCCAAATTGCATCATTGTACGCAAACTTTTGTGGAGCACTGTATAATAATAATAGAAACCGTGTCGTTACATCACGTGATGAGTGGGACCGAACGGCCGGAGGTCCCGGTTTCGCCCGCGAAAAAAGTGACGGATGACGTTGCGGCAAGTC
The DNA here is from genome assembly GCA_930367185.1 of Myathropa florea. Lineage (NCBI taxonomy): Eukaryota > Metazoa > Arthropoda > Insecta > Diptera > Syrphidae > Myathropa > Myathropa florea. Next base: position 68,591,518 of record OV884003.1, on the reverse strand, counting down.
ACGCCACACGGAATCGCCAGCGGGAACCTCTGTTAGTGGAAAGAGGTGGAGGAGGCTGCTAAAGTCGACTCCTAATGTAGTGAAGCGTCCTTCCCTAGCAGCCACCGCAGGGAAGTTGCCAGAGGTGGTGAGAGGGGAGCCGATACCAGCCCAGCGGCTGCTAATGAAATAGACTTCCTATACGTCTCCGACGGTGGGGAAGGGAGGTACACGGGGGCGAGTAATAGCTTCGCTTCCCTCGTTTCCACCGAATCGGAAGATGAAGATGATGAGATGGAGTGCCTTAACGAAAATATAAGGCGATTCCAACAACAAGTACTGGCAATCAAGGCTAACCAAGAGGCGAGGAGGGAAAGGGAAAAGCAAGCCATACTCCCGTCCTCCCAGCAGCAACCAGCACTACAGCAGCCGCATCAGAAAACACAACAGAAACAGCCGCGTCAACAAACGCAGCAACAAAAAAAAAGACGCAACCGCAACAACAACAGGAGCCGCAACAGCCGCAGCAACAGCAACAGCAACACCAACAGCAGAAGCCGAAAGAGGAGCAACAAAAGCAGCAACAACAACAAGAAAAATCAACGAAGACAACGAAGCAACAAAGACAACCGGATAAGGTGAAGAAAGAACGCGTGGCCCCAATAAACACGCATAAGGTAGAGCTGGAGGACACAATTGAACTCTGTAAGTCGGCCATTGGTGATAATTTTATTATTAAGAGGTTTAACGACAGTAGACACTCCATCCAGTGTAACACGCTGGAACAATTTAAAAAAATTAAAAACTTATTAAGGGACTCGACGACGGAGTTCTACTCTTTCATCCCCAAAGGGGAGAGGTTGCAAACAATGTTCCTGACAGGGTTGAACCCGTCAGCTGATCCAGAGAAGCTCCTTAAGACGCTCCAAGCGAAGAAGTGTGACGGTCTCACTTTCGTAGGGGTCAAGCCGTTCACCACAGTAAAGGCCAAAAGGGAGAATCGGAAACTGCCGTTCTTCTTCGTTCAGCTGTCTCCCGAGAGCAAACTGGAGAATCTAAGGTGTATTAAATACCTAGATTACATGGGAGAAATTAAGACGCAGCGAAGGCATTATTCAATGCATTCGTTGCCAAAGGTTCGGCCACGCCGCGTCGAACTGCGATATGCAGCCTCGATGCGTTAAGTGTGGGGAGAACCACATAACCGAGGAATGTCCTCTGGGAAAGGAGAAACCGGTGGAAAAAAGCCAGCTATTATGTGTTATATGCCGGAACAAGGGACACACCGCAAACTATCGGGCTGCCCTGCGTTCAAAAGCATGAAAGCAGCAAAGACTAGCAAGCGGAAGGGTGTCCAAACACGACCTGCACCAATTCCCGTGACTTCCCAAATCACTTATGCCCAAATGGCATCAGGGTGGGGAACCACGGTACAGAAACAACCAAGGGTAGCAGAACAGGCCCCACTGCCTAATGCACCCGAGCCACAAGATCCGGTCATGATCATCTTGCTTAAAATGCAAGAGCGGCAGGACCAGATGTGGCAGTTATTACTTGAGCAGACCAAACGTCAAACGCACCGCAAATCGTAATGGGTACGACCGCGGCTGAAAATTCCTTGAAGATCCTTGCAGTGAATGTGAACTCACTGATTGGGATCGACCGAAGAGAATCGCTATACAAGTTGCTTAAGTCCTGATAAGTTTACCAAAGTCCTGATGTGTGTCTGGTTAGCGAAACTAAGCTTACTCAGAGACGCAAATTAAGACACAGTAATTATAACATTGCGAGAAGAGACAGACCCAACTCTATTCAAGGAGGTGGTGTTGCAATCTTTATTCGTAAACAAATTCGGCATAAAGTTGTGTACAGAAGTGAAATACGAAGGTTTCAGGGGCTAGAAGCGTGTATTGTGTACATTCCTCTCCGTAGTGGAAAAAAATGTACGTGGTAGCGCTTTATGCATCTGAAGCTACTCAACCTACCTTTTTCGCAGAGCTCGAAACATTGTTCGTTGCCTATGTCTGGAGTCGGGGGAGAATTATTACCTCATGGCCGGAGACTTAAACGCCAAACATAGCCATTGGGGAAATCACACACCAAATGCTAGAGGGAACTCACTATTCAATTGGTGGGTTCAAAACACGGTCGAGTTTAGGCTCGATCTGAAAGCAACGGATAGTCCGTCTTATCCCAGAAGCGGCTCCTATCTGGATCTTTTGCTGTTCGACGAACGTTTACAGTTGACAAACGTGGACAGACAGACAACAAACTGTCTGCACTCGTTTGTGTACGACAGTGACCATTGCGGTCTTAGTGCCGAAATCACGATTCCCAACGAAATTGCGGAACTGGAAGAGTTTACCCAAACGTATTCCTACAACTACAGTAGGACTCGCTGGACTCGCTTCTCCCGAGACTTAACAAGAGCACTCTCCTCAAATTTGCTATACCCACCGTCCAATAGGAATTTGTCAAACGAGGAGATTGACAGATACCTAAAACAAATGGACGAGACAATCACACGAACGATGGACAGAACAATACCTCGGCATCGACCAACTGGAAACGTGTTTCGCAACGCGACAATTGACGCAGTACAAATACAAAAAAGTAAAGTAGGCTGCTTACAAGACTAAAAAAACTTGTATAGACAGTTCACTGACAGACAAGACCCGGAGATAAGGACACTGAAATCGCTGATTAAAAACCATCAAGTACTAATTAAAGCAAATTATAAAAAAAAAATATATATAGTTTTAGTTTAGTAGATTAGTAGTAGTTTTAGTAATGTAGATTTAAGACAAAAAAAATTATTAAGCTGACTAAGTTTTTCTACAATTGTTCTTAGTCTTTAATTTTTATTCGAAATATCTATATTAACACGTCGAAAGACAAATTTTAAGGGAAAATATGTGTAACTTAGAGAGCCCGTATAGGGCCAGTAAGTTAGGATAAGATAATTAATTTAGTTAAGCTAGTTTTAAGTGTTTTTTTGTCTAGCAAGTAAGAGTAATGGGAAAAAAATAAAATGCAAAAAAAAAAAGGAAGATATCCCTAAGCATTCTCTGTCAAAGAATCTATTTTTTACGAATCTTATCCCAAAAGCAAATCAAATCTTAATCTTATCTGAAAAAATGTTCAAATTCATTTCATTACAATATACGATGCTCTACCAGTCTTTGATGTTGCCAGACACACATCCACAAACCATCAGAAGTCCGAATGCATCTGATCGCATTCCCTTAGGAAAAACCTATACAAAAGGTTAGGTTAGATTATGTAAATGGGTGCCCTTGCTGACATAAAACATGTCAGCGGCTCATTTAGACCAGTATGAGTCCATTGTGCATACAAAATTGTTCAAACCGTGAAAACCCTAAAACTTCAGTGTATCGACAGCTAAGTTAAACCACCAAGATATAGATATGTATGGGGAGTATCAGGAGATATTTTCCCTAGATCATCCAACTCCGAAAAGAAGAATCTTCCTAGGGTTTCCTTCCTCCCAACTGCTAATGTAGTACAATCACACAATAGGTGGCGAATGGATTCTATTTCTAAAGTCGTTATGGGGTATTCACAGCCGTGCTGCGTGATTTCCTATAGCGCAGTGCCCTGTCACGACCCCAACAGCTGTTCATATATCCCTTCGACTTAGTTTTATGAGATCGGTAAATCTCCTCTTGTCGTAGACAGGCCATAACGATTTAGCTGTAGCGTATGTGTCTAATCGACTCCACTGTTTATTAGCTGCCTCGTTACATTTAATGTCTATTTCCCTGTGCAAGGTGCTGCTGGCCTCAGGTAGGGCCCGAAGAGCTTAGATGTGACCCAACCCTGGCCAGTTCAATCACCTTTTCAATACCGGAAATTCCCATGTGGCTAGACACCCAACAGAGGGTCACCTTATTGGCTATTGAAATATCGTCCAGTCTTTTTATGCAAATTTTTACGAGCTTGGATCTTATCGATTTAATGGCTGCTTGACTATCAACATAGATACTGATGGGGTGCGACGCCAACTCCCACCACACACTATGGGGAAGCTCGGACTCCAACATAAGAGGTGAAGAACTTTTTAATTTTATATTATTAAATAATCTAAGAATAGCTAATTTGGGTGAGAACCTACATTCGTCACCAGAAATAGGGAAGAAGTTCTAGACATAACTCTCCATAATGACTCCGCCACTATGGAGGTCAGCAATTGGAGAGTGTTAGATTCGCCGTCCTTCTCGGACCACAAGCTAATAACCTTCACGGTCAACAGTAGGATGGTAAAGGAGGACAGGTTCAGGAACCCCAAAAATACAAATTGGGGTCGCTTCTACAAAGAAATCAGCAGTTGCTCAAGGCATCTAATGGTCAGACCAATGGTCTCCATAAGCGACATTGAGCAGACTGCTTTAGATATTAAGAACATCTATGAGAAAGCTTTCATAAAAGCATGTCCTCTTCGGACCTTCAGGAATAAAAAATCCCCCCCATGGTGGAATAAAGACCTTGGGGTTATCAGGAAAAGAACCAGAACCCTTTTTAATGCAGCCAAGGCGTCAAGGTCGCCCGAAGACTGGGAAGCTTTCAAGGCTAGTCAAAGGGACTTCAAAAAAGCAGTAGCCATTGCTAAGCGATGCACATGGCGTACCTACTGCAGTGAAATAATGAGTACCACTGAAACAGCTAGGCTAAGGAAAATTCTCTCCAAAGAACCTGCTGTCCCATGGTATCTCAAGGATAACGGCGGTGTTTGGACACAGTCTGCAGAGGAAACACTCAATCTTCTGGTGTCCACTCACTTCCCGGGTTGCACCTTTGGCGGCGACATCTCGGCGCCAGCCGACGACGCGGTGAATGAACTCTACGTTCCGGAAACCGTTGTTGACGAAGATAGAATTGGATGGGCCATAGACTCATTTGCCCCATATAAGTCTCCTGGCTTAGACGGCATATATCCAATTATGCTGCAAAAGACTAAGGATATGATAATCCTTGTCCTGAGTAGGATATGCAGCTTAATAAACGGCTACATACCGTCGACTTGGAGAGAAGTAAAGGTTGTCTTCATCCCTAAAGCCGGTAAAGCTAGCCACACAGCTGCAAAAGATTTCCGACCTATAAGCTTGACTTCCTTTGTTCTCAAAACATTTGAGAAGGTAATCAATGCTTATATTCGCAGTAAGCTTTCTACCAACACAATCTCCACAGCACAACATGCCTACATTAAAGGCAGAGGTGTGGAGACCGCACTTCACAGCGTGGTTAATGTGATTGAAAGCACTCTCAAAGTCAAAGAATACGCACTCGCAGCCTTTCTGGATATTGAAGGCGCTTTCAATAATGTGGAAACGAGAGCGATTAAGTCAGCCCTCGAGAGGGCCAATATTGAGCAATCAATAACATCAACCGTTGTTAGCCTGCTCAGTAAAAGAACAATCTACGCGAACATGGGTGACAGGCTCGTGAAAGCCATTGCCTCTAGAGGCACACCGCAGGGAGGGGTAATTTCACCCCTGCTCTGGGTTCTTGTCATCAACGAAGTCTTAGAGAAGCTCAAATACTCGGGGGTGACAGTAATTGCTTATGCAGACGACGTAGTGTTGATAGCTAGAGGCAAATTCCTCCCAACCATAAGTGAAGTACTTGAGAGCGCTATAAGCACACTAGCTAGATGGGCTAAAAACTGCGGACTGGGTGTTAACCCAGGTAAGACCGAATTGGTTCTCTTCTCCAACAAAAGAGTCATACCGCAATTTAGGCTACCATCTATCGAGAGATCCACACTGACGCTATCCGACAGTGCTAGATACCTAGGTATCCCGTGTGGAGTTTTGCCAGTTCTCCCATCGGGCGCGTCCCCAGGTGGCGGATTGGGGGTCCTTGTGTGTGAACAGGTCACAAACCTGTGCATACACAGGGTTGGTGGAAATAATCAAATACCACCCGCGGACCAAAAAACTGGCAAGAGCGGAATACTCTTTAAATAATTCAAAACATGGATAGTGAGAAGAGGATTTTAAAAGTTACGGTGCAGGGAGTCGGATCCCCAGTACCGGCGGCGGAGAGTGCGAAAGCAGGCCCAAAGTCGTCGACATACAATGACTGCAATAAAATCAACAATGTTTCAATATCTCCTACGGCGGTGGTTAACTTGGCCCCCGTAGGTAGTAATACTACAAGAAATAACACCCTCGAGACAGATGGTGTGATGGATCCATTTAAGAAAAGTAAAAGGATCACACGTTCACCACCAAAAGGAACTGCCTCGAAGGAACACGTGATCCCCTACCAGCGGCCGAATACGCCAAAGAGTACCACAGTACGCCAGGACCCTGTTGTCAGCCCAAGTACTGAAACCAATGAGTTGAAGGGAAATAAGATGCTTCAGTTGGGCTTAAAAATCGATGAGCTGATTGGTTTTTATAAAGACAAGCACAACGTACACGGAGAAATTAAAAGAATGGGTAGCTTGATTAAATCCGTTTTTCGAGAAGCCGAGGCGGAAGTTTCGGATCTACGTTCCAAAGTTTCCCAGCTCGAACAACAAGTACAGGCTCTTAACCTCCGTTTTGAGGAACACTGTCCGCCAACGTCACAAGTGCTGAGAAATAACAAAAAGCATAAAGCGGACCATACGCTCAGTTCACAAGCCAATCGTGATCAGCCAGCGAAGAGAGCAAGGGAAGGAGACAATGTCAACAACGCTACCGAACAGCAGAATAAGACCCCGTCTCCCAAAAAGAAACGTATAACCACGCCGAAAGCTGCACCCACAAGAAACGGTAACGAGAAAAGCGACAAAAGCCAAACGCAGGCAACCCCTCGCAAAACAGCTCCAAACGAAAACAAAAAAGTCAAACCAAAGACGAATGAGTGGACAAAAATCAACAAAGGCACTAGAAAAAACCAGACAATTAGGTCGAAACGTTCCGATGCCATAATAATTAAAAGAACAGGCGATCTTACATACGCTGATATGCTGCGAAAACTGAAAGCAGATTCCACATTAGAAAATGTCGGAGCTAACGTAAGCCGAATCCGGAAAACAGCAAGCGGAGACCTCTTACTCTCGTTAAAAAAATCTCCTGAGATGTCTACCACGAGCCTAGAAGAAAAAATAGGAAAGTCGCTAGGCGAATGTGCAAATGTTCGTTCAGTAACAGATGAAATACTGCTCGAGTGCAAGGACATAGACGAAGTTACATCGAAGGAAGAAGTCTGCGCCGCTATTACCAAATACCTGCAAGACTTCGAAGTAAGAACACCCGCTGTAAAAAATATGCGAAAAACCTTTGGTGGGACTCAGGCGGCTACTTTAAGTCTGCCCGTAGAAATCGCTAATAAGCTGTTAACAGCTAGAAAAATACGCATTGGCTGGGTATATTGTAGGATTCGAGAAAAAATCTCGCCGAAGAAATGCTTTAGATGCCTCGGGTTTGGCCATATGGCAAGAACGTGCAAAAGCCCTACCGACCGATCGAATGCATGCCTTGGATGCGGAGAAAACGGACACAAATTGAAGGACTGCAAGGTGAAGCCAAAATGCTTGCACTGCACTGCAAACGGATTAGACTCTGGACATATAACCGGTAGTGTGAGATGCCCAGAGTATAAAAAAGCCCTAGAGAGCTTACACGCTAAAACATGAAAATTTTGCAACTAAATCTTAATCATTGCGAGGTAGCTCAGGATCTATTGCAACAGACGGTCCGCGAGCAGAAGGTCGACATTGCAATACTGTCCGAACAGTACTGTAATTTGAACTCGGGTAACTGGGTGCACGATGCAACGAAAAAAGCCGCTATATGGGTATGTGGAAATGTCAAGTTCCAGATACCACCTCTCGGCGCGGAAAACTACTTTGTACGGGCGAAGATAAACGACGTGTACATATACAGCTGTTATATCCCTCCAAGCCTTACCATTGATCAGTTCGAGCGTGTCATTGAAAGCATAGTTTGTGATGCTAAGGATCATACCCCAACAATTATAGCCGGTGACTTTAACGCATGGGCAGTAGAATGGGGAAGCGTATTAACAAATAGAAGAGGAACCATTCTACTCGAAGCCTTTTCTAGTTTGGACGTCGTCTTAGCTAATGTGGGAAATACGAATACGTTTAGTAGAGCGGGTGCAGGTTCGATAGTAGATATCACTTTCGTTAGTAGTAGCTTATCTAGGCATACGACCTGGCGAGTCAGCAACCACTACACTCACAGTGATCATAACGCGATTTTAATAGATGTATATAGTCCTCTACATTTTAGAAACATTCCGCGTCAACTTAGTAAAACGAAATGGAACGTGAACACCTTAGACGAAGAGCTCTTAGAGTATGCAATCGCCGAAGCTATAGTCGAAGGGAGAACAGCAAACGAGATTGTTAGCCAAGTAACGCGACAAGTACACGTTGCCTGCGATACATCGATGGCTAGAACGGGAAGTCAGAATCGCCGCCGGCCAACATATTGGTGGAACGAGGAGATAAAGGAACTCCGATCGGCGTGCCACAAGGCGCGAAGAAAATATCAGAGATCTAGACAACACGACCCAGAAAGACACCTCTTATTGCGAGCAGGGTACAAAGAGGCACGTGCGGCACTTAAATCTGCCATTAAGTCAAGCAAGAGACAGTGTTTCAAGGATCTTTGTGACCAATTAAATGAGAATGTATGGGGTAACGCGTACAAAATTATAACCGCGAAACTCAAGACGCCTCAGAGGTCATCGCCAACCTGCCCACTATTGCTCCGTAGAATCGTTGAAACTCTGTTCCCTTTCCAAAATGACGGGGTCGCACTAAACGAAATCCGTGAACAAAGCGAATCTATTCCTGCGGTAACAAACGACGAGCTCTCAGCGGCAATTCATAGAATAAAAGATCGAAAAGCTCCCGGTCCCGACGGTATACCCAATCGGGCATTAAAACTAGCTATAAAAGCCCGCCCAGATATATTCGTCAGCATGTATAATGCATGCTTGAATGAGGGAGTTTTTCCGCAACAATGGAAATACCAACGGTTGGTATTATTACCGAAAGGAAATAAACCACCGGAAGAGCCCTCATCTTACCGACCACTTTGTATGCTCGATACTATGGGCAAAATACTAGAGAGAATAATTTGTAATAGACTACAGCCCACCATCGAAGCCAATGATGGACTCGCGGAATACCAGTATGGCTTCAGAAAGGGCCGATCGACAATTGACGCGATCAAAATTGTAACGGACAAAGCCCGGACAGCCATAGAAGGTAGACGATGGAGAGGAGGCAGTAAAAATTACTGCGCCGTAGTAACACTTGACGTGAAAAATGCGTTTAATTCGGCGAACTGGATACGTATTTTACAACGTCTCGAACGATTAAATGTACCGAAGTACATATTAAGATTAATTAGGAGCTATTTTACTGATAGGTTGCTTCTCTATGATTCTGACGACGGAACGAAGTTGCATAAAATTACAGGGGGCGTGCCTCAAGGTTCAGTGCTAGGTCCTCTACTATGGAATGTGATGTACGACGACATTCTACGACTCCCGGTTCCAAGAGAAGCCTCTATCATAGGCTTCGCGGACGATATTGCGGTGGTTGTAGTAGCGAAACGACTAGAAGAAATCGAGTTATATTGCAACGAAGCAATAGCTTTGATAAAAAACTGGCTTTGCCACATGAGTTTAGACCTTGCGGATCATAAAACGGAATCCGTGCTAATCACGAGTAGAAAGGTACGGGAGACGATAACGATAAAAGTCGGAGAGCACAACATTATTTCCAGCCCCGTTATTAAATACCTGGGAGTGATGATTGATGCTCGCCTTAATTATAAGCATCATCTCGCGTACGCTTGTGAGAAATCGTCGAAAGCGATAAGCGCTCTTTCGAGACTCATGTCAAATGTCGGCGGACCGAGGCAAAGTAAACGGTTAATGCTGGGGAGAGTTGTAACATCCATACAGCTGTACGGGGCACAAATATGGTCTGACGTCGCGAATAAAAAGTCGCACATGAAAGACGCCAAATCTGTCTACAGATTATGTGCACTGAGAGTTTGCAGTGCATTTCGGACGGTATCCCACGACGCGATATTGGTACTATCCTCCATGGTACCCATCGATATTCTAGCTCTAGAAGCTAGAAGACTTTATGACCAACGCGTGCAAACCGGGCCCACTGTGAACCACGCGAAGAAAATAGAAAGAAGTCGCAGCATAGAAATGTGGCAACAACGATGGAACGTGTCCCAAAAAGGGAGATGGACGTACCGACTAATCCCAAGGATTGAAAATTGGGTAAATCGAAAATACGGCGAGGTTAATTACTATCTTACACAGTTTTTGACTGGTCACGGTGGCTTCCGTGAATACCTATTCAAGCGGAACCGTGATTCAAGCCCTTTCTGTCCTCGATGCCTACACGCGGAAGAAAATGTGGAGCATGTTTTCTTTGAATGCCCCCGTTATGATAACGAAAGAGATATTTTACATGAAAAATTTGGTGAACAGCCGACACCAGAGAACATAGTTCAGTATATGTTAAAATGCGAAGATTATTGGGCTGCAGTAAACGATGCAGCAGTACGAATAATGTGCGATCTTAGGAACGCAGAACGACAGCGGAACGCGAATTCGCTAAACACCTAGTGACGAAGCAAATAGCTCGAACCCGTCCCTCGTGAAGTAATACCTAGCGGTAGTTCCGCGAGGGAGCAAATAAACGGGAAGATTGACTGGGGGTGGTTTTAGCCGGTAAGAATCCGGCACTACCAAAGGACGTCGGACCTTTGGTGCCTATGCAAGGTTTCCACCTCCTCTCGCACAAAAAAAAAAAAAAAAAAAAAAAAAAAAAAAAAAAAAAAAAAAGATACCTAGGTATCATTCTTGACAGGAAACTAAATTGGAAACTTAATGTCTCTGAAAGGGTCAAAAAGGCAACATGCGCTTTTTATATCTGCGCAAAAATTGTCGGTAAAAAAATGGGGACCAAGCCCCAAGACCATCCTATGGATGTATACCGCTATTGTCAGACCCATCCTTACGTATGGCAGCGTAGTCTGGTGGCAGGCAGCATTGAAAGCCATTAATCTTAAGGCATTGACGAAAATACAGAGACTTGCGTGTATGGGAGTTACTGGCGCAATCAGCTCTACCCCAACAGCTGGACTGGAAACGATCCTACACATGCTACCGCTTGACCTTCATATGCAGGCAATTGCCGCTAAAAGTGCTCTGAGAATCAGTCAATCTTGCAAGTGGCGCTCAGGTACCACTGGACATGCAAGTATTCTTAACAAACTTGCAGTATCAGAAGTCGAGAGCGACTGCAGGCTCCCATTCCTCGACTTCGAGAGACCCTTCAAATGCCAATACCCCACCAGAGAGGAGTGGGCGTCCAATGAACCCATCAACAACTCGTCAATAAAGGTATATAACGACGGGTCAAAGATGGAAGCAGGCACAGGCGCGGGCATTTTCTCCAACGAGCTAAACTTGCACTGCTCAATCAGACTCCCTGATTATGGCAGTGTGTTTCAAGCGGAGGTCCTGGCGGTCAAAGAAGCGGCCAAAAAGATATTAATGATGGCGATATCACCAGCTGATATTACCATTTTCATTGACAGTCAGGCGGCCATGAAAGCTATATCCGCAATAGAAGTCAAGTCCAAGCTAGTTGCAAGCTGTCGCGAAGATCTAAAGGCTCTTGGCTCACAGCACTCGATCAATCTGTGCTGGGTCCCAGGACATAGGGACATAGCCGGCAATGAGATAGCTGATGAACTTGCCAGAACAGGGTCAGTGACCGAAGCGTCACAAGCAATTCAGGGTATTAAACCGCCACTCTCAGGGCTGAGGAATAAAGTGGATACTATTGAAATGGCAAACAGTAGATGGCGCGGTCTGTCTACATGTGCGACTACTAAAGCATTATGGCCCAGATACGACCGAGCAAAAACCGACAAGATCCTTCAGTGCGACAAAGAGTTGCTAACGATGGTGGTTGGAGCTCTCACTGGCCATAATCATCTTAGAAACCATACCATGAAAATGGGACTCTCCAACGACAACATTTGTAGAGGTTGTGGTGACGAGGAGGAACGTGAGGATACTCCTCACTACCTCTGTCACTGCCCTAGTCTTTGTCAGTTGCGTCATAGAACACTAGGAGAATTCTTCTTCCAAGACTTACATGAAATCTCAAGTATACCTCTTAGATCTCTTTACAGGTTTATAAGGAAATCGGGATGGCTCCGGTGCAACGAAGGACCATGAGTGCGACAAGGGTTAAAAAAAAGGAGACAATATCCTCCAATTGGGCATCACAATGGGTCCCTAAGGACCTAAGTGAGACGTGGCTTAAGTGCGTCTACCCACATACCTACCTACCTACCTACTGATTATTTGTCCTGAAATATTTACCTCAACAGTCATATCCGCAACTTGTTTTATCGCAGGAACTTCCGCTTGGAAAACACTACAACTATCCTCAAGTCTGAAGGACCGATTTGTATTTCGAGACTCCCAGTGGACCCCAGCACCAACATCCGTCTTGGATCCGTCAGTATAAATGGCAAGTTATTTTTCGGCGCAGACTTTCCCCATAACCCATTCTTCCCTCCTGAGAATTCTGATAGAGAATCTCCGCTCACAGTTTAAATGTGGTATGATGTAGTCCGTTTCCGTCCGGAGTCTCGATATATTGCATTTGTCCCGAATTGAGGCATGACCATAGGGCTTGGCTATCCATAGGCAAGATTCCCTTAGTCTTATTGCAGTCTTAGCTGCCAAGGTGCTAGAGTGGATATCAAGCGGAAGAAGATTCAATAGAGTTTCCAGAACTGCTGTTGGTATTGATCTCATCGATCCTGTCATCGCCAGATAGCTTTGTCATATTTCCAAGGTTGTATTTCTTTTCCAGTGCTTTCTACCAGACAATTGAACCATAGGCTAAGATGGGTCTTACCACCGCAGTGTATATCCAATATACCACTTTAGATTTAAAACCTCCCGAAAGCTCGCCTGCATGCATATAATGCCACGTAAGCCTTCTTGATTCGATTGTCTATGTTTTCTTTCCAATTTAATTTGGAGTCTAAAATTACGTTTCCAGTTTCCTTAGGTATTAGGAAAACTCCATTTATAATTGTACGCTGGGGTCGATATTTTCCTTGTGAAAAGCACTAAATCGGTTTTGGCTGGATTAACATTCAGAACCCTACCTCTGACTCATTTACTCACTAAAAGAAGCGCGTATTTCCCTTTTGTGGTAACACTCGTAGAACGATTCTAAGAACTTTTTTTCAAGCTCTCGAATGTATTCTACGAAGTCATTCGGTGGTACTAAATGATTGCATCCGTCGATTTGCTTAAACGTTGTAAAATTTAAACTTGACGATGCATTAGCTGTGGATAATGTGGGTAAAGGTAAACTGCAAGTGTGGCTTTCATAATACTTCCGGAAAAGCCAACCACAAACATAAATGAAACTATTTTCTTTCAAAAATTCGTTTATATTTATGTCTGTGGTCGGATTTACCGTGGAAGCGAATTTTGGTCTAGTGTCCAGTTTGTTTTGCCTCCAAGATGACTCTGTTACCAAAGGTTGACTGCTGATAGAGTTCAGTCGCTCTGCTTCAACATTTTCGCAGTTGCCGGCTCTTACTATTTTCAAATACTGAAGCCCCCAAAGCTTATGGAAGACGCTTCTGAATTGCAGAGCTGTTAAGCGCATATTCTTATCCCCGGCACTTCGAGCCTCACCAAAAAACTGCTCTAAACAATCCTGATTTAGATGCCTTGTCAAAATTAATTCAAACTGGCATGGCGATAGAAACTGCCACAAGGAATTGAGCGACGAGATGTTGAGTAACCAGCCCTTTATGAAAAAAGACTGTTTCGTCACGTCCTTGTTATTCGGATCAAGTACCCTGATGGAGTTTAAGCACTTGGTAGCGTCTTGTAGAAATTGCCTTTGTATTTCATTTTGACGAAATCCTTTCCTAAATGGTTATTGAAGGTTATTGAAGAATTCTATTAATTCTCCAATACTTAACACAGAATTGGGGTCCATGACCGGAACTGTAGTAGGTGTAACAACCCGCTGCAACTGTGTGACTCAAAACCTGGAAGGCATATTTCACTTTCATTCTCCGAAAAGTATTTGGCCGTATATACGCCCCGTCAATTTCGGCACTTGATGTTAAGCTCGCTATCTTCTCACTCACTTGAAGATCCATTGAATATAATATCATTTTTAAGAGGCAATTGCGGGTGCTCTTAATCGATGAGGAGAATCATAAAAAAAAATTTATTCTTTCATTGTCGATTAGAAAGTACGGTTTAGCAACGCTTATTTCCAATAACCGTGCTAGTCCGCGAAAGTTTGACCCCTGGTCGCAAACAAACTGCATTGGGACCAGACCACTGACTCGAATAGCACGAACAGTTTGAAAAAGTAGTTTTCTTAATATAGAAGGTGTGCAGCTGCTACGAATAAGATAATACGCGATGGGGAGTTTCCACCTCTTTGCTATGCCTTGAGCCATAAGTACTAAAACGCTGTGAGCCGGCCACATTGAACGGAACTCATCTTCACCGAAATCTTCCAAACCTAAGACGATGTCACTTCTCCCACAATAATCTGTGTGGGCTTTTAATGACATCTCGTCAGCAGAAACAGAACAATATTTATATATATATCGAGTAGCTGACTAATTTTAAGCTTAAGAGCTTTAACATTGAACTTTATATTAATAATAATAATAATAATGGCGGCGCTACAGTCCGAGGTGGACCTGGGCCTAACTTCTCAGCAACCACTTGTGTTGTGCGTGCGATTGTTCTGTCACGAGCGGAGGTGACCTACAGTTTAATGCCGACTCCGAACGGCGAGATTGAGAAGCTTTTTCTAGACAGTTATACTCTTTGAGCATTGTTAGTGACTCGAAAGAGGTGGAGCCATGAAAAAATGTTTGATGTTTTTTTCGAGATTCGAACTGACGACCTCGAGCGTAGGAGTCGACGCACCTACCCACTACGCCACGGCGCCCACTGAACTTTATACTACCCGGAGATTTTGGCCAGGAGGAAATGTAGGTACACAGAGTGCTTACCGCCGGATGATTTAATGATGGCCGGTATATACCATATGTTACTGGTGAAGTAAAATGAATTGAGAGAGCCAGTATTTTCAACTCATAGGAGAACTATTTTTTTTTATATTTTCGCCAATGGTTCTAATATCGCTAGGACTATTCTGGCAAAGTTTCTCCTCACTTACAATTTTGCTCCTAAAATTCTCTCAGTTGAGCTTCCAGAAATAAGATGTAATTATCTTTTTCGCCGATAATTTTTTCAAGTCGCAGCATTTGTCTTCCATTTTTAAAAGATTGGCCTCGACTATACTTAGTGTTTCGCGAATTTTTCGTTTTTTAGGTGTACAATTTCAAAGAAACTCACTTGTTTGTACTGCCTTAACTGCAGTTTCAAATTTCATGATATCTTCATCCCCGAAGGCTTTTCAGCAGCGCACAACACGTCGGGAATGGCGGTTGCCGAAACCCGAATGCGACAAAATGTTTGTCACAAACTCTGTCACATTTCTTCAGCCAGGCTATTTCCAGACGCTGCCGGCAAACTTCCCTCCTTTTAAAATAAATGCGTACGTGTTTACTGTTTTTGTTTATTAACAACCCTCATCCAGATCTTATTTTTAAATACAAATTTGATTATAAAAACACAATTTTTGAAAAGAAAGTACAAAATAGTACATTAAGCCCGGGTGAAAGGCTAATATTGTGTGAAGATTAAATTCCTAATAAGATTTAACTTTTATATCTAAGAGTGGTATTTTATCTTATGCTATCTACGCCTATTTAATTTATTGGGTTAATAAATTATATTATATCCTAAAATTATTCCTAACATTTTTTCTTTCTTAAATTAAATCAATTGTATTCTGCTCTTAAGGCACCAATAAGACATGTATTGCAAATACACATATGCATCATAGCCCATATTATTTTTAAAACAGGGGTGGTGGGAAGGGCGGTTAAGGCCTACAAGACAAAATAACATGAATTAAAATAGAAAAAAAAAAAAAAGTAGCCTGAAAATTAAAGAGAAAACAAATACATAAAGTACAAGCTGTGACATATTTGTACATGGAAGAGAAATTGTCAATTTAATAAAAAAGCGGCAGTTAGTATTACGAAAAGTTTTTGAAAGTGGAGTAACTCACAAACCAGGTTAAATAAAATCTACAAATTATGAATGAAAAAGTACAAATCCTGAATTTCAAATACGACAGTTAGTGGGAAAAAGATTTTTAGATGTGATTCGGGTGTGTTTTTTCCCGAAGCGCTCGTTACCTGGGTTTAAAACTGACCCTCGTACAGATATGTAAGTGTTTTGTGACTGGTGACGTCAGCCCTTTGTTGCTGGTACTTTCACACAAAATAAAACTCTTGATCTGTATCGTTATAATATGACCTTTTATTTGGTCTGATAATTTTCTATTAATTGATTGTACCTCGGTTTCGATCACTCGTCACCTCGGTCAGCTGTTGAGCTTTTGTTATAGACATATGTACATTATTACATCATTTGGGAGAGGTCTTTGACCTAATTTACTTTAACTCTTCCCAAAGAGATGGGTTGAAGACCCCAATGCAACAATCTATATGCTTGACAATTATGATTATAAACCTTTTGATATGCTCTGCCTCTAAAACTTGGTTTTCTTCTATTTTCGTAATATCGAATGTTACATGTATTAGAAAGAGACAGAGCCTATGATTCTTTCGCGCACTTCGCAAACTTGACAGTTCTCAAAGTTGTTTACATTATTTCCAGTGTGTGAAGTGCGGGTTTGAATTAAAATTTGTAATTTAAATAGAAAACTATTTAATTAATTAATAATTCGAATTTATTTCGCTTGCGTATTGTTTGTGTTGTCGTGCAACAGAGGTGTATGCTATAGTAGATTACAAACGGAATTGGAGGATATTGACATTCTACTCCTGCATAAATATTAGTATATCAGGGAGCGGCTTTTTAATACCAAATCATGCAGTATTTTGTGCCAATTAAAGAAAAAATAAACGAGAAATTTAATAAATATTAAGAATCAAGCGATTTGAAATAGTTTATAACTTAAAATTCGCCAACTTGGTAGCACCTAGATAGATGCAATAGAATTAACAAGGATTATATAAAAAAAAAACGCCCATAGTTATAGCATGTTTTCAACAATATTCGGATGACAAATTTTTGGCATGCAACAATTAAATAAATATGGGAGACGTGCCACCCTACCGTGCCCCCCGCTTGGGGTCGCTATAGCATTTGGGAGTAGATCCAAGACTGCTTATTTTCCCTCTGTGCTCAAGTACTAATCATGCGAAATAAAATAGTCACAGTATGCTTCTGAGCGTTTATAATGATTTCATTTAACTCAAATAGTATTTTATATATGTATTCTCCATGGCTCCGATCTAACACTGAGCCGAAACGAAAGCCGACTCTAGAAAAAGGAACAACGGAGCCACCGCGAAAGCAGCAAAGGACGGAAAAAAAGGAGAAAAAGAAAAAGAAGGAAACCCTTAAAGATACTCGACCAGGAAAGGACATAGGAAAGGAAACAGAAGGGGCAAAGAAAGGTGCGGCGCAGGTACCAACAAAGAACCCAACTACCAAAGAGCCAGCCTGGTCTGAAGCAGTTAAGAGGAAGACAACGAAAAAGAGAGCAGTCATTGAGAAAGCTAAACCCGACGCCATTGTTATCGAGTCCAAGGGCGAAGTTACGTACGCGGAAATATTGCGCAATATAAGAGCAGACCCTAAACTAGAGCAAGTTGGCAAAGCAGTCTCAAGAATAAGAAGAACGTTCAAGGGAGAACTGTTAATACAGCTCAGGAAAACCGGGAAGAACACAGCGGAGGTAAAATCCGCAATAAGTCAAGCCCTAGGACAAAAGGCTGAAATCCGAGCCCTTACCCGTCGTATTACTTTAGAGTGTAAGGACATGGACGAGGTGACGTCGAAGGAGGAAATCTGTGAGGCAATCAGAACGCAATTCGGATTCGAACACATAACGTCAGCCGACGTCAGATCTCTTCGTCAGACGTACAGACACACCCAGAGTGCAATAATTAGCCTTCCGGTTGAAGTAGCAAAGAAAATGCTAGAGGCAGGAAGACTAAAGATTGGCTGGGTAAATTGCCGAGTGCGTCAAAAAACGTTCCTGAAGAAGTGCTTCAAATGCCTCGAATTTGGGCATTTAGCCAACAGGTGCGAATGCTTGGAGGATCGCTCTAAATTATGTAGAAGATGCGGAACAGAAGGCCACATAGCGAAGAACTGCAGGAAGGAGCCGTTATGCATGTTCTGCAGAAAAAACGACCCCGAGAACGCAAAACACGTAGCTGGCAGTGGAAAATGCCCCGTATTTAAGAAAGCTATTAATATAATAAAATATATTAATAATAATAAAAAACAATGATGAAGATTATACAAATAAATCTAAACCATTGTGAGATAGCTCAGGACATCCTGAATCAGACAGTAAGATCCGAAAAGGCGGACGTGGTTCTAATAAGCGAACCGTACAAAAACCTAGACAACTGTACCTGGGTCAGCGACAAGACAAAACACGCCGCAATATGGATATGCGGAAACCACGCCTTTCAAGACATCGATAAAGACGCAGAAGGATTCGTACGTGCAAGAATAAGTGGGATCGACTTCTATAGCTGCTACGCCCGACCTAGCTGGTCAATCGACCAATACCAAACCATGCTAGACAGGCTAAGGACTGATGCACAGCACAGAACAGCAGTGATCATAGGAGGTGACTTCAATGCATGGGCTACGGAGTGGGGTAGTAGACGTACCAATGCGAGAGAGCGAATCCTCCTGGAAACATTTGCACCCCTAGAAATAGGCTTAGCAAATAGAGGACGGGTAAATACATTTAGAAAAGCAGGAGTGGGATCAATTATCGACCTTACCTTTGCTAGTTACCCTATCCTACGCAATATATCTTGGCGCGTCAGCGAGGATTACAGCCATAGCGACCATCAGGCGATTATCTACAACATCGCCAAAAATAGGCCCACACAGCGACCTAAAATTAGAGGCCCACTATGGAAGGACAGTGCGTTCGACAGCGAAACTTTTGAAGTGATGCTGAACAGTTCTACCATAGATGCAAACGGATCTGCCGAAAGCTTGTCATATCAACTCACAGGAAATATTGTAGCAGCTTGTGATGCGGCAATGCCCAGGAAAAAAGCAGCTCGAAGAGGCGCACCATGCTACTGGTGGAATGAGGATATAAAAGCACTTAGAGCAAGGTGTCTAAAAGCGAGACGTAAAGTCCAACGGTCTAGAGGGGGAGCTAACTTCCAACAACTACTAGATACCTTCAAGCAAGCGAGACGGGAGCTGTCAAAGGCAATAAAAGGGAGAAAGACTATGTGCTTCAAACGTATTTGTGATGAAGCTGAAATTAACCCATGGGGCACGGCATACAGGATAGTTATGATCAAATTAAAAACCAGTAGGTCCCCGCAAGTAACATGCCCAAACATGCTGAGAACCATCGTGGAGCACTTGTTTCCAAATAGGCCACACACAATGGTCACAATCGATCGCGAAATGGATGTAGGCAGTATACCAGATGTCACGATCTAAGAGCTACAGAGAGCTCTGAACAGAACAGAAGACAAAAAGGCGCCTGGACCAGATGGAATTCCGAATAAAGCATTAAAAGCTGCTGCCGGAATAAATCCAGGTATGTTCATTGCAACAATGCAAAAATGCCTAGAGGAAGGCGTGTTCCCTGAACCGTGGAAGCTGCAGCATTTAGTACTGTTACCGAAAGGAAACAAACCACCCGGAGATCCATCGTCATATCGCCCAATATGTCTACTAGATACAATGGGAAAGGTATTGGAACGTATAATATACGATAGACTGTTGACTATAGCAGAAGATAAGGGAGCCCTGTCAAACCGCCAGTTTGGATTCAGGAAGTCACGCTCTACTGTCGATGCTATTAAAACAATAGTCGACATAGCGGCTGCAGCCATAGAAGGCCATTCTTGGAGGTGGGGCACAAAGCAATACTGCGCTGTTGTCACACTAGACGTTAAAAACGCATTCAACACAGCCGACTGGTGTCAAATAAGGAGATCGTTGATGAGGATGGAAACACCGTACTATTTACAACGGATAATTTCCAGCTACTTCACAGGTAGAAAACTAAGATACGACACAGAAGAAGTGGTTAAGTACTATAACGTATCCTCCGGCGTCCCCCAAGGATCGGTGCTGGGCCCACTGCTCTGGAACATCATGTATGATGGAGTACTAAGGCTAAGGTTGCCCACAGGAGTAAATATCATCGGCTTCGCTGATGATATAGCTATTGTAGTCGTTGCAAAACACATTCACGAAGTTGAGTCAACCACGAATGGGACAATTGGCCAAATAAAGCTGTGGCTCGAATCAGCAGGCCTCGAACTAGCGGACCACAAAACGGAAGCCGTTCTCATCACGAGCAGAAAAACCGTGGAGTATATTAATATTCAAGTCGGCAACCAGAATGTTCAGTCAAAGCAAGCGGTAAAATATCTAGGAGTGACGTTTGACAACAGGCTACGCTTTAAAGACATGTGGATTATGTGAGCAAAAAAGCTTCATCCATAAAAGCGGCACTTTCCAGGATACTGCCGAACGTGGGTGGGCCCGGTTACGCAAAAAGGATACTTCTATCTAGAGTCGTCAGCTCGGTTATTTTATACGCTGTACAAGTCTGGGCGGATACCCTCAAAAAAAATAAATCAACATGCCGGAAACTATCCTCGATCTACCGGCGATGCGCGTTAAGAGTAATAAGCGGCTACAGGACGATCTCGGACGAAGCCGCATTTTTTATAGCGGGAATGATCCCTATTGATATCCTTGCGGATGAGATGAGGATTCACCACAGAAAACCCTTAATCCCAACGGAGGCCGGGGAAATAAGGAATATGAAAAAGGAAGAAAGGACTCGTTCAGTAGCTCTGTGGCAAACTCGATGGGATAGCACCACGAAGGGCAGATGGACTCATACCTTGATTCCGCAAGTTTATACCTGGATTAGCAGATCGCAAGGAAACTGCAACTACCACCTAACTCAGTTTCTATCTGGCCACGGTGGGTACCGAAAGTACCTGCACCGTTTTGGCCATGACGACTTGCCGTACTGTCCAGAATGTCCAAACCAGGAGGAGGACGTGGAGCATGCATTCTTTTACTATGGACGCTTCACAGACTGGAGAGGTAATCTACCAGACCCACCAGATCTAGTAAAGAGAATGATGGAGTCGGAAGATTACTGGGTGGACATATGCGGACGCATAAAAAACATACAGGTTGAGCTGCGGAGAATAGAAGCAGCAAGAAGAGCAGTAGCAGCAGAAGCAACAGAGTCTGCTGAAGCACAGGAGTAGCATTAATTGCTTGCCAGCCCCGCGAAGTAATACCTAACGGCAGTTCCGCGGGGAGAGTGGTAGAAGAGTGCAGGGTGTGGGTTAGTACGTAGGCGTATTCCCTAAATCGAATACTTGGGTTTGCGAATCGTGCATGCTGATAGCACGGGCTATTAGTATCTTTCGAAGATTGCCACACCCTTGGACGTAACCAAAAAAAATATATATTTAGTGGCTAATGAGTTCTGAATTTCCAAAGTTATAACTAATTTTAAATCAATTATTCCTTAACATTACATAGTTTTTAACGTATTTTATTGCTCCACAAAATAATGTTCAACGACTAAAAAACATCATAAAAGTTCCAAAGTGTTGCAAAATAAGGAAACTATCAGTTTCCCGCTCAAAGCAGAAATTACAAAATAATTTATAAAATAATATAAGCTTACATGTCGTCATCGTGCTTTGTATATGTGTGGATAAAATTTGTACATCCAAGTACACATTCCTTCATGTTTATTTTGTTTGTTTTTGTTCACTTTAATCAATCTTATATCACATAAGAATTCTTTACAATCCAATTTGAAATAGATTTCAAAATTTTTTGGTGTACGCTTTCACCAGGAAAAATAGGGGAAAATATAACTATAAGCCTGAAACTATATTGCTTATATACAAATGTTCGTAGATTAAAATTCTCTGAAATGAATTTGTGGGCGCCGTCGCCGTGTGGGTTCGTGCGTCGACCGATGCGCATTAGACTTTCACAGTCTAGGTTCGATTAAAAGTTAAGACAAACAATTTTTCAAAAAAAAAATTGTTCACGGCTCCACCTCTTTCGAGTCACTGACAATGCTCAAAGAGTAACTGTCTAGAAAAAGCTTCTCAATCTCGCCGTTCAGAGTCGGCAATAAACTGTAGGTCCCCTCCACTCGTGAAAGAACAATAGCACGCACAACACGAGTGGTTGCTGAGAAGCTAGGCCCAGGTCCACCCCGGACTGTAGCGCCGCCATTATTATTATTATTATTTACAGACAGAATAACTTAATTGACATTTTTTTTAACCTTTCCAGCAAAGTTAATTTCCTGCGTTTATTGTTTTTATGATGTTTATAAAATATACATTTATAAATTGATTTTGATTTTTTCTCTTGACAAATTAGTAATATAATTTTATGCGTTCACTTGCATCATACATATTCTTCTAATTCTAAATTTTGTTTATGTTTTTGAAGTTGCTTACTTACGTACCTCTGGTCATACTTTTTATGTTTTTATAAATACTTCAACATAATTGTTTACAATTTAACTCTATGAACAATTAACTAAATATTCTGTGATCACAAGTAAATACCGTGAAATGATGCGATATTTCTTAAAACTAGGCATCATTCATAAAAGGATACTGGACATGAAAGTGTCAATAATAATAATAAAATAATAAATAAATATATGTATATATCAATAGTCCCACGAAAGAATGAAATTAAGATGAAGTGGTCCTATAAATTTGAATTAACATAAAATTTCGTTTCACGCGCATCTTTATTATAAGACATAAATTGTTAAAAATGTGGGCGCCGTGGCGTAGTGGGTAGGTGCGTCGACTCCTACGCTCGAGGTCGTTGGTTCGAATCTCGAAAAAAAAACATCAAACATTTTTTCACGGCTTCACCTCCTTCGAGTCACTGACAATGCTCAAAGAGTATAACTGTCTAGAAAAAGCTTCTCAATCTCGCCGTTCGGAGTCGGCATTAAACTGTAGGTCCCCTCCGCTCGTGACAGAACAATAGCACGCACAACACGAGTGGTTGCTGAGAAGCTAGGCCCAGGTCCACCTGGGACTGTAGCGCCGCCATTATTATTATTATTATTAAATTGTTAAAAATCTGTATCAACTTCGTGAACACTATCCCCAGAATAGTGGGGAAATCCACGAATAGTCCGCCATTTTGTGGTGTATCCATAATTTTTTTTTCGTAAATCCACGAACGTGACATCATTTTCGTAGTGGAATCCATTAATGTTGTGAAAGTATGCGTGAATCCCAAGCAAAAACACAGGTGCTCTTTAAACTCGGGGGATAAACGTCACAAATTGTACCACGGACAAGGGGTAATTCTGGGCGAAATTGAATATCTCTTTACTATTTGGTTTTTGGGTAGAACTTCATAGGCGAGATCAGGATCTAGACTGCGAAATAACGCCTGATGAGATTTATGCAATGCTAAAATAAAGCACCAGGAGAAGATAGGTTGCTTTATGAAGTTTACAAAAATGTGCCAAATAACTTTATTGAGTTACTAGCTAAAGGACTCACGGTCATGCCCGAGAAAGGGCAAATAGAGGAAGGTTTTGTAAAATCCATTATTTTTTCTATTTTTAAGAAAGGCAATGCCAACGGGGTTGAGAGTTATAGAGGAATATCATTCATGAACTGTGCAGTAAAAATATTGGTGGGAATTATAATAGAGCAAATGGATAGGTGAAATGGTAAAAAACAAAAAATACTAAATAAATTCCAAGCAGGCTTCAGCGAAAATTACTGCACGGTTGATAACATATACAATTTATTATTTATGCAGCATAATCAGTATAAAAAGAAACGGAAGGAAAAAAGTTTAGGGTTTCTTTGTAGACTTCAAAGCCACGGACAAAATGGTATCGATAGAAAGGCTCTATTCTACAAAGTAACCTATATGGGGTATCAACCAAATTCTTAGCTTTATTAAAAACACCCGTCTGGAGTCTGGTGTTGAAAGTAGGTTGTCCTACTTAAGGAACTTAAGGAACCTTAATCCGCCTAAATTATTAACTTATTATTATTAACGGTACGCGATTGCTAATAAAGTCCCTCAAAACTTTTATAAAAGACAATACAATACTTACCGGTTGTGGTTTTGGTTCCCCGGATTCCTCTAATACCATCGGATTTACTGTTCCAATTTCCGGTAAAGCTATCTTTTGCAATGACCATTAATAAGTCACAGGGTCAAACATTCAACGTTGCCGGCTTAGTTTTGAACGTTGAGTGTTTCTCACATGGCCAATTATATGTCGCGCTTTCGAGAGTAACCTGTAAAGAAAACATGTTTGTATTGTCTCATGAAAAAACAGCTGTAAATATTGTATACAAAGATATCCTGTAGTATAGACTAATCATAATCACAATATTATTAATCACTCCACACTGCCCCACATTAGTATCTACATTGAACCCGTGCAAAACCGGGGCGGGTCGCTAATATTTTATATGTTTCATGTATTTGGTTCTCCAATACGATTACCGATTAACTTAACATACTCCGTATCCTCCATCAATGTTACCTTAATAGTTAAATGAATAAATAAAACTTTGTTGACAATAACCCCTTGCGTATGCCACGTCTGCGTAATAGATTTTTCTAAATTCATATAATAACCTCTCTATGCTAGGCAAAAAATAAACGGCTAGACAAGCTTCATATCGAAATTATAATATATGTAACATCTTAAAATTACTGAGTCTGTGTGAACGTCCTAAACTAAAACTTATCTTATAATTAATGCCTTTCACTCAATACTAACACAAGGTTCGCCAAACAGTGTGTTTTTGCAATGCAGTGGAAAATAATATTCAAGATACAACGTCGACACTCTGGCACTCATTTTAGATATGCAAACTCATAAAATATACGTTCGTCTATGGAGCCATAATTTAATATCTCAAAATATCATGGTTTCATCTCTGCATTAAACAAAACAAATTTGAAATAATACTATAATTTATTCTCATCTTATGGTATATTGCCAATTATGGTATAAGGCCGCAATTAAGAAAGTCATAGCCCCCAAAAGATACGAGTACATAGCTAGAATCTCATTTGTCTAATGAGCCATCATACAGGGAAAATTAAGCAAAATTCAATTAGACATTCATTTCGAATCCAAATCGTTTGCGGGCGACAAACTTTCTTTGCAATTACCACGAAGCGATGACTCGTTTCAGGACTGTGTGTATATCCGCCACCCACACGTAAAACTTGGCGCTTGAAGTGTTGACAACAAAAATCAAATACTTCCCTCATTTTGGTTTTGACGCCGCCGTGACTTGAATGCAAGAGACCTCTTCTGATTGAGAGTTCTTTGCTTTCACGACGTCGTGATAAGTTTCTTCTTTGGTTAACACAGAAACTGGTGAAAACGCTGTAATTTGCTGACTTGTCAGCGAACATAATTAAATCCGTTAAATTTAAAAATTACATTTGTGGAATAACTTGATCGAATAAGTTTGCCAATACGTGTAATTATGTAAATTGTATTCTTATGATAGGATTAATACAGTGATAAGAACTGTGGACTTGTAAATATAATTGTTGGTCCCTGTAATCTAAAGGAAAAATTAGATTCACATTGTTTAAGAGCTTGGCTTATTTCAATGTTCGCGTTCCAGGAATAAATTGAGTGCCTTATACTCTTGCTTTTAATGATGCAAGTTGATAGTCAGATTAAACATGCCTTATTTTTTTTTGTTGGAATGTTCTCATTAGAGGACATCACTTTGTATGGTGTTGATTACCTTTATTAAAGTAAAAAAAGTACAAAATTGTGATGAATGAGATGAAATAGATTTGACCAAATCCGACTTGAAATCAAATTCAATAAAAAAATGTAACATATATATTTTTTCACATTTCTAAACGGAACCCAGAAACAAATAGTTGGAAATCAACCCCCATTAATATTATACTACGACCACCCGGCTTTTCAAAGAAGTTTTCAAAATCTATTCAGAGCTTACATATACGGTATCCATCCCCAATATCAAAATAAATAAATTTACATGTATAAATGTTTGAGTTTCTGTGAACGGAACTTTAATAACTATACAAAGAAAATTATTTAAACACTGTTTTCTTAACGAAATGTTCTTATGTTTCAAAAGACATAATTATGGATGTTGAAAACGCAGCCATTTAAATGGCGTAAACGTTTCAGAAATGGTCTCGAACATATAGCTGACATATATTGTTCTAGTCAATCTTCACAGCTCTTCACAGAATTACTTCTAACTTCATTTAAATTATCTCATTCATTATCTTTCCTTTCCTATCAATAAATGTTCTATGTAAAGATTTCATAAACGAGTATTGGGTGATTGAACTGCGAATGCAGTGATTGTATAGACATGTGTCTGTGTTTCCCTTGAGCAACTTAATTAGCATATTGGCTGCAGTGAATGAGCATTCCTAACCAGATTTCCACCTTTGTTTCGGACTTCAGAATAGGCTCATGATGTAGTATAACTACGGTGATGATTGCCTAACCCGCAATTAAGATGATGGCGTTTGAATTGTATTATAGGAAACACTAAAACCCACTTAATGAATATTGCAGTTGAATTTTAGACTTTTCGGTATGCTGACTAGATTATTTTAATGGACAAGCTTTAATTTTGGTGCAAAATGAAAAACTTAATGGTTCATCGTACTATATAAAATATTAAATATTTGTATTGTAATGTATAATGTATAATTGTAATCATATGAAGCTTCGAAGCTACTAAAAGGTTTAGGGACTTAAGGATGTACCGGAGAGACTTTGCCTGATACGCTTAATCTCCAACCACATAGTCAAGTGGCTGATCAGAGTGTTGCTTCTGATGGTACGACCCGGAATGCCGAACAGGTTGAACGAGCTCCAAACGAGGCAGCCTCTGAAGGGCCCCTGACTAAGAGTCAAAAGAATAGGAGAAAAAGGCTAGCGACAATCGCACGGCGCAAAGAAACTCCGGAGGAGGTTGAAGGCGCAAGTGCTGAGAGTCGCACCCCCTTGGTGGCGACGGCAAAGAGAAACAGGTCGGCAGAGGAAACCGATCAGTCTATTGGAGATAACGCTACCTCCCCTTCTGCTGACTCGAACAGGATCAAGAGGAAGAAGGTCTCAAGCGTTCCTGATCCCTCTGCTGATGGCTCTCCCCGCGCACAACGTCCGGATGAAACTAGTGCTGCAACCCTCAAAGGACGCAATTCTGGCGGACGGAGGTTGAATGACGCGGGAAGATCCACCAACAGAGGTATCCCAACTCCTGTTGGCGACTCCTCCTGCGCGCAAGATCCAAATGAAACAGGTGCTACAACCAGCAAAGGCTGTAGCTCCAGTGGATGGAAATTGGCCGATGCAGGCGAAACTGCGAAGAGGAAGAAGAAAAAAACCGAGCGCAAGGAGCGAGAATTGCGGCCCTACAAAAGAGCTGCTATCTCCTCTTTGGCGCTCCGAATTGGTAAAGCTGGCAATGATGACAGTATGACCGACGCTGAGTGCAAACACTGCGAAGATCAACTGTGGGAGCTAGCAACGGCAGAGAATGCTTGCTTTCAAGTGGAGGGCTGTGGTTTGGAAAACGGAACCTTTGTGTTGAAGTGTTCCACCCAGCAAACCCTTGAATGGCTGAGCAAATCTGTGCCGAAAATCCCCCCCCTGCGAACCACAACTTTTGAGGTTTTCAGGCCGCCAAAACTGACCCGCTCTGTCTGCTGGATTCCGGGGCAACTCAGGAAAACGGCAGATGTGCTGGCGCGACTACATATCCAGAACCCTGGCCTCGAAACCAAGAAGTGGAAAATCTACCCTCATAAGGAGAGTAAGAACCGGGAAAATAAGGACGGTTCTTCTCTCGTTGTTTGTCTAGACGAAACTTCGGTTGAGACCATCCGTTCTAGGTATGACTCCCGTCCCTATCTGCATCTTGGAAGGATTAATTTCCACTTCATTTCCAAGTAGTGCGGATAATGGACGAAAACCACGGTAAACATCAAAATAATTTTTACCCAGATAAACCTTCACCATTCCAAGGATGCTACTGCCCTCCTACGTAGCAGACTTTCCATGGTGAAGACAAAACTACACATAGCATCCATTCAAGAACCATGGGTGTGGAAAAATCGCATCTGTGGTCTTGGTGGCTTGCGAGGTTTCTCACCACTTTATGACGAGCGGTCTGAAAGACCGAGAACTTGTCTTATTGTGCCGAAATTTCTCTCAGCAACCAAGCTTGTACAGTTCTGTGGACAAGACTTGGTTGCTGCAGTTGTAAGCTACGAAGCGAATGGAATATGGCGTAATTTCGTCGTAGCGTCAGCTTACTTCCCCTACGATTCTGTTCTGCCGTCACCACCAAGAGCGGTATCGGAACTCGTAGAGTACTGTGAAATCAGAAAATTAGGCCTAATCATCTGCTGTGATGCTAATGTTCAGAATACCTTCTGGGGCAGCAGCAAATGCAACAAGAGAGGGAATGATCTTCTGAATTTCTTACTATCGTCTGATTTGGACATCAACAATGTTGGTTCTCAACCAACTTTTGTTACGACAAGGAGACAGGAAGTAATCGACTTAACGTTATCCAACAGATACACTAAGGAGATTACAGACTGGAGGGTTCTGTCGGAAGTGTCCCTGTCAGACCATAGGTACATTGAATTCCGAATCGAATGCGAAACCACAACTTTGCTGCAGAGGAGGAATCCAAGAAAAACCAACTGGATACAGTTTAGGGATGAGCAAGATAATCGTATTGAACCTCTCCCTAAGCTCAGAACGAGACAGAAGGTAGAGAAAGCCGTTCTAGACTTGAACAACACTCTAACCAAATGTTTTGAACTGACATGTCCAGCTAGAAATACCCCCTGCAGATCACCTGTTCCATGGTGGAACGCAGAACTGCAGACAATTCGCAAGGAACCCAGGAAACTTCTAAACAGATCTCTCAAGACCGACTTGGAAGAGGACTGGAACCTGTACCGATCAAAACAAAAAGAATATAAGAGGTTAATTCGGATATCGAAAAGTGCCTCCTGTAGGGATTTTTGTGGAAAGATCGAAACACTCGGTGAAACCAGCAGACTGGTTAATGTTCTTAAAAAGGACAAACCAACCAAACTGGAAACACTCAGAAGACCAGACGGTACCTACACTGAGTCAAAAGCTGAAACGCTAAGTCTCATGCTAGAGACTCATTTTCCAGGTAACCGGATTACAACCGGCTCAAAACCAGTTCCTATCCCTGGAACTGAGGATGAGCTGTAATGCCTTTGACAATGCGACTTTTGATGGCATGTGCAACTCGGCCAGAGAACACGGTGTAGATGAATCATTAGTGCTTTGGATTAAAGCAATGCTGATGAACAGAACTATTATTGCGGACGCGGACTGTGGCCAGTATGTTATGGCGGGGGTAAATAGGGGCTGCCCGCAGGGTGGTGTCTTGTCTCCTCTGCTATGGTGCATGCTGGTTGACTCTCTGCTCGATGCTCTCAATAGGTCCAACATCTATGCCCAGGCCTATGCGGATGATGTAGCTGTTCTGTCTGTCGGATCATGCCTAGTGGATGTGTGTTCAAAAGCGCAGGCAGCTCTAGACGTGATCGACGATTGGTGTACCAGAAATGGGCTTTCAGTCAACCTTCTTAAAACCGAGGTTGTCCTATGAGGCTTTACGGAATACATAAAGACACACATTTTTTCCTTCATGAATTCCTTCAATTGAAGGTTGATGGAATAAAGTCTCTAGAATCTCACAAAATACGTCCGTTTCTGTGTCAATCACATTGCACTGATAAAAGTTCACATAACACTTTACGAAGGATTTTCTACTTATCTCCGACTAATTTATTGACATCAAGTTCCGATATCATCGATTGGTCTCTTTTATGTTCGAGCGTTTGCATAATTTCTACAAAGCAATGTACTAAGTGTGTATGAGAACAGATGTGTTGGCGATATCAAGGAGTACAAGGAAATTATCCCCCTAAGTTATGGCAATACATGTTGGAAGAATAACTTTTGTGGGACTTTGAAGAGGTGAAAGTTGCGAGTAGAAATAAGGACCTCTGGGAAATATCTTTTCTCTTAAGATCATTATTTTTTTTGTATAGGGCGTCACAACAGCCATTTTACCAAGCCGGGATCAAGACTGAAGTCATCCGAAGTCACATTTTTCTTCACACACCTACTCGAATTGCAGTCTCGTGAATTCTGAATTTTCGTATTCAATAAAATAAATTCTTCGCTGGCTTAGGTATATTCGTGACATTCGCATAATAACGTCTTTATTGCATACTTACCGCAGTGGTTTGAAAGAACACTTTTTACGTGTGTATGCTACGCCATATTTTGGGATCACTCTGCCTGACATATGCTAGAGAGAGTAATGTCGGTGTAAGGACAGATTGATTTCACTTCTTCATTTCTTCCTGATAAACTCAAATTTGTGAGAATGCCTGTTATTGGATGAAAATCTCATGGGAGGACACGACTTCGATGGGGCTGAAATATGACGTCGCTTTAATGAAATATTGAAATCCGAATTACGTCAACTAAAACCTTTTCTACTCCAACATAACATCGACTGATTATTCATGTCTGACTTTCTCAATCCTTTAAAAAATATTTTTTTAATTGTGACAGTTTTATTTGTTTGCTTAGTTCAACTGAGTAAATTTATTCAGTTCACTTATTACACGATTCCAGAGCATGTTATCGAAAATTGTATTACAATGGATCCGTCAAAGTGTGCAGCAAAAGTCTTGATACCACATCATGCCCATTTTTTAAGGTTAATCTGCAAAAACGGAAACTTTATAACTTCGGTGTGTCCGTCTGTCCGTCCTTCCGTTCGTCCGTCCATCCTTCCGTCCGTCCGTCTTGTCGGTTACACTTTTTTATCTCCGAAATTTATAAAGATATCGGCATGAAATTTTGGAATTAGGTACTTCAGGCCTGGATATCATTGCCAATGTTCCCAAATTTAAAGTTGGGACCACTCTATAGGATGATGAGAGTTATCTTCGATCCATTTCAACCACTAAATTCTCAACAGCGATGTACACACCGCAGGCGTGAGCAGTAATTGCGTATGATGGAAGGGATTTTCTGTGTTAGATAAATTTGGATAGAGGTATAGGTGCGGATGGATGTTGTTTGATTGTATGTATGAATGTAGTAACGAATAGCTGAAATAGTTTGGAAACGTAGTTTGATGTTCAGAAACCATGCATGTTATGCGATGAAACCTTCCCCGTGCGAGTACAACCAGTTTATTTATTGGATAAAATTATATTTAAAATATTTTCCAACATATGGCGAACCAAAAGAAAAATAAACTGGGAAAGTGCTAGTTGTACTCGCACGGGGAAGGTTCCGTCGCATAATATTGATGGATGATATCTGAATATCAAACGACGTTTCCAAACTATTTCAGTTGAATTTTCTTCTAACTTCAACCCAAATCAACTATTCATTACTACATTCATACATCCAAACAAACAAACCTTCATCCCTACATATACCTATATCTCTATCCAAGTTTATGCAACACAGAAAATCCCTTCTATCATACACATACCCAATCACTGCTAATGCCTGCAGTGTGTGTTCATTTCTGTTGGGCATTTAGGGGTGAGATCGAAAAGATAACGCTCATCAACGAATAGAGTTGTCGAACACAGCATGAAATTTATGTGTGAAAGTGAAAATTGGTCTCATTTTAAATCTTAGATATCTCAAAAATTTCAACATAAATCAATATTTTGAAATTTATCATTTCTTAATGCTTACATTGATGTCTTCAAAACTGCGATTTTAGATCTTCAAAATTGGCCAATATCTCGAAAACTATTTAGGCCAGAATGCTCGAAATTGTTTTAAATGAAAGTACTCAATGAAGTTTTTGTGATTTTTTCAGATTTTTAAACACTTTGGTTTAGAAATGGCAGGGGGGGGGCGCATTCAAAAAAACTTTGGAGCTCCATATTTTCCAAACAGTATTTTGGATAAAAAAGTGTTGAAAGAAACCTCCACCTCATTTCAAAAGACCTGTCGATTGATATATATTTCGGTGGAGTGCGACAATTTTTCAAAATTAATGGCAACTTCACCTGTTCTGGAGACACCCCCAAATGGCCCCACTTTTTAAATTTGGGTGCATGGGCAATGACATCTAGGTCTGAAGTATCTAATTCCAAAATGTCATGCCGATATCTTCATAAACTTCGGAGAAAAAAAAGTGTGACAGACACGACGGACGGACGGACACACCGAAATTATAAAGGTTCCGTTTTTGTAGACGGAACCTTAAAAAAGGGACAGCCATTACATCTATCTCAGTTATTTTCTTAAATATTTGCAAATTAACTAATGTTTTATTCAATTTTCATTTCCTAATTCAATTCAACGTTGGACTTCTTTCTTTGGGGATATTTAATAGAAAAAGTGTACATCAATAAGCCAAGAACAATTCAAGAGCTAAAGGATGAGATAATTCGGCACATTAACAACATTGAATATCAATTATGTCTCAGAGTCATTGAAAATATGGATCATCGGATAGAGGTATGCCACCGAAGCCGTGACGAGCATTTGGTCGATATTTTGTTTCACACATAATTGTCATAGTGCCTTCTATCATAATAAAAAATATTAAGACAATTTTCTGAAAACTTTTTGTTTTATTTTCAATTATCATCGTGCGTTTTCGAAGGACCAGCCGTTATTTTTTACAGTGTGCTTTCAAGAATTCAACCAACTACCAGACGTTGTCAGTATTTGCGCTGTTGACTGTTTAAATATTCAAATCTGACTAACCTTCAAATAATCGTATAGATGAGCCTCTGGATGTCAACTATTACGAACTTCAGCTCCACGACCGATTTTATTTTCTGAAAATTGTTGAGTTTCTTTTGCGTGAACATACCGCTTTTTCATTTTTTGGCAAAAAATGTGGAGCCGTTTATAACATGTGTGGCGTGTTGCACAATATCCATGAAAAACCTGTGAATGAAAAACCTGCTGTATATGTAACATATATGTTTGTATATCAATTTATGTTGGCAGGTTTAGGCACGTAATTTTTAATTATCATACAATATTTCAGGATAAACTTGAGCATACGAGTACATACGTTTCATCTACTTTTGTGTTTCAACCTGAAATATTTTGTTGTTTTATATACTTTTAGGTCTAGGACCGCGTTTATCACACGAAATATATTATTCTGACATAAAGTGTACTGAAAGACTCTTAAGACTTCCTGGTTTGACCAAGACCGCTGTATATGTAATTCAACTAAATTCATTAAAACCATTAGTACTTTTCCATTCGTTATTGAAAATCGATGAATTAACAAATTTGCTCTGCATTTCATTTTTTATTTAAAGAATCGAAGAAGGAAATAATTCGATTGAAGTCTTTAAAAATTAATTTCTACAAAATAATATCAAAGAGAGATATCTTCAAACGAATAGAAGATTACCTCTTATAGCCGAGATAATACATTTATTTCGAATCATGTCGCCATCCGATCAATTACAAATGAAAATATCTAAAGGATATTGAAATGTTCATCATTTCCAAGCATATTAAATGATTACATGCCGAGGTGCACTGTTCTGATCAAAATGACAATCGTCTCTGCATTTTGACATAACTTGATTGTGAGATTTGCATAAGGTTTGATTCATTGGCTATAGGCAATTCATGAATCAACTGACCAAATATCTCTAGTCTATCGAGTGAATCCTTAAAAGCTTGTGTGAAATTCTCTTAATAATTCAACAGCCATCCGACTTGAAGAATATACAATCCTTAGGAGTTGATTACTGTCAATAATAAGTATAGTAAATACGTACTTTGAAATTTATGCACATGCATACGTATATTACTCATAACTAGGGACCGGATTTCCATGCAAATGCATGTTTTTCTATGAACTCCTTGGATGCAAGGCAACTTATTATGTATACGTATCATGAAATTTCCTTTAAAATTACATTTAACCGTTAGTGCATATTTTTGCATATTTTACTAAAAATGCATATTTAGCATATTTTTGTTCATATTTTTATAATAAATTAAAATTTTTAGAGCATATTGTCAAAAAATGTAACTAGACAGTATATATCAGTGCAAACGAAGCTTAAAACTATTAACTTTTTCTTTAATTCATTTCACAATCTTGAACGATTTTCCTATATAAACAAATCTGCATGTATGAACATGACTAGATTATCCAAAATTTCTTTTTATCCGAAGCGTCACTTGCTTAGCACATGCAATGCATCGAGTTGCAGAAGAAATAAGGAGTAATTTTCGGAACGGCGATGGATTAATTTCAAACGTCAAAAAATATTTTTAAAGGCACCATCACGTGTCGATATTTGTAAAGAAAAATATCCTTTGACTCCTCTTCCGCCTCAGCCTATTCTTACAAGATGGGGGAACTTGAAGGGGAGAGTCATTAACGGGGGCAGTCATTAAAAAAAACTTCAGTGCGTTCTGGCAAAAAATGAAGGATTTGCAATAATGCAAAATGTACGAGTAAGTAAAACCTTCACATTGGACTGCAATGACGAAAATTACCCAAAAAACCTCACCGTCGATAAGATTTGTTCTTTAAAAAATGCTCCACTAACTCCAGTTGACGTCGAGCGATATGTTTCGTTGTATAAGGCATTCTTAAGACCAAATCGGCAACATGTTGATTTCTAAAACTTTAAGAAAAATTGTATGGTCTATGCAAATAAAACTTTTTAAAATCAGAACAATTAAGGAATTAAGGATTTTATGTTCTTTTGAATTATGTTTTAAGTTTAAGTTGGCGAACTGTTGGTTTACAAATTAAATCCACATTAGAATTCACAAAGACATCTCTTAACTCATCCAGTATGAAAACTAAGCTTTGGGCGTTAATGTGAGCAATGTGTAGGCCTTGGTTTAGCGAGTTAAAAATCCTAATTATATTTCTTAACTGTCCATTTCTAGGCGCAATAGTGGAACTACCTCTCGATTCCATTGTCAAGAATTCGCTCGAAAGACAAGGAAAATACAATAAGCAAAATAAGATTGATCAATAATGAATATAATAAACAATTGACTCGGCAAATGAAGATTTTTTACTTACTTTGAAGAAGTTGCCCTATAAAAATTAAGTGAAAAGAAAACTAAATGAATGAACATTGTTAACATTTTTTCTTCGATCAGTTACCAATACATTTAACGATTTTGAGTAGTAAGCTTTGCCCGTTTACTGTCAGTTTGATGAAAATCTTTCCTCTCCTTGAATACACCGAGTGCACCATATTCTCCCGTTTCAATTTGGTGGCGAAACGAATGGAGAATGGAGCGATTTTTGGGTGTGAGACTCTCGTTGATGAAGCATTAAACGTTGGAGTTGATGCCGAAATCTAAAGTTCTCTCTCCAAAGTTTTACGATATGACGACGCAGCACGTAGAATTTCATTCCGATCACTGGGACAGTGGAATTGAATGATGACCGGCGAAAGCAAGTCTTTGTTTTTGATGTTTCTCTAGAAAATGCAGCTAATGGGCTTGGGTTCACAACCAAGTTTGTTGCAAAATTCGACGTATGCATTTAAAAGATCCTCATCGTCCAGATTTGGAATGCCAAATGTTCTGATGTTCCATTTCATCAACTTGATTACGGAGATTTCACCAATTACTCTTTTAAGCTCTCCTGTTCTCTGGAGGAGTTTTCTAAAACGTCGACGCGGGAAACGACTTCGACTAGTGCACTTTTGATGTTTTTATTTCCGAAGATAAGATGTTTTCAATATCTTCGATCTTGGTGCGGAACTCGAGACGAATATTTTTTACATCGTTTGCTAAATTGTCGATGAGTTTCTCCATCCCGCTGAAGAGGCGTTTTTCCAGGTCTTGAAGATTTTTGGAGAGACTTTGGTTGGAGTTTGCGGGTGATCCAGGTGAAAAAAGAGACAAAACAAACAGTAAGAAAACTACCGCACTATTCACAAATAATTATTTTTATTAATTTACGTTTTTAACTGCGTATTATTTTATGTTTTTAGATTGTGACTCGCCGCGGCACTGAGTTTAATTTCAATTAGAATTATACACTTTTAAATGTTTTTGTGTGATCAAATTAATTTATTAGTTAGAACGCGACATCAAGTGATGCTCTCTCTCACACATTATTTCCGATTATTTTCGAAACAAATCATTTAATCTAACATTGATGCGGGTCCATTGGGCATTATAAATGTGAAATCACAAACTACCAACGTGACTTGAGTATGTAAGGTATAAGAGGAATTGTTTTCTTCCAATACCTCTGGATTATAATAATTTAAGGTACGTTTCATATTCTTTATTCAAGCCTTTACTACCCTTCATGCGATTTGCGTGTGAAATTCGAAGGGTTTATTTGTGCTTCTTCTTAAATTTGTATGACTGTCTTTGGAGTTTTTTGTCTGTGAACTACTCTCACTTATTGTTCTTTCATTAACTAATGACACAAATTCACAGAACCTATTTGCAAATGCTTCTCATGCCGTATTTCTGATAATTTTCAGACTGGCCTCTCTCAAACGCGATGTCCTATCCAACAACCGATTATCGTTCAGCCCAACACTTAAGCCACTTTAACTCGAATCCAAACCTATTTGAATGCAGGTAGCCTCGCATATTTCTCCAAAGTCATTTAAAGTAAGTACACTCAACGCCCGCTTTCGATTAAATTTTACCCGCCCTATATGTGAGTTAACTTTGGGGATCTGTTTCGTGCTGCATTGCATTAAGACTATCCTCATGTGCAGGTGGGCGAACGAAAAGACGTTTGCAAGAAGTTGTTTGATTCAATGAAGTTTTCTGTCCGGTTGCAAAAGGTGTGGATATTATCACATAATTTAACGTCCCATAAATGGCACAAGCAATTTGAGGCCATGCGCCGCTAAAAGAAACACCTTTGAATTACTCGTATATGTGGCGTAAAAATGTGTGTTTCACAAACGAAGGCATAGAGTGAGAGAGAGGTGGCGACCTCCTATGCGTTCTTATCTCTAAAATTTAAAAAAAAACTTCTTTCGGAAAGAATCGTTTTACAGTTGCATATGCCATTCAACATTACAACATACTATGTTTACACTTAATTTTGTTTTTGCACGACATTTTCCTGCCAGCAGATTGCTCTGTAGCCCACCTAATTCTACGATATTGTCAACCCAAAACCAAAACTATTCTTTTTAGAACTTAGTTTGTGGATGATGTGGTCACATGGGGAACAGCAAAATGCTTTGGATACATCTGAATAATGTGTGCGTTACAAGTGGGTCATGTTGTATTTTTTGGAATGAAGCGAGATTATTAAAGATTCCCACCCAATTGAGTGTTAATAATTTTTTCCTAAAAATTAATAATTCATTCCTAAAAAAACGATTATATTTTTGGGACCGTTAGTTTGTTTGCGTGGAATTTATGGCGCTGTAGAAAGTTTTAAAGAGATATTTCCCTGTTTTTACAAAATCTATAATAATGTATTCGTTTAAATTTTAATGTAGAGCTTTGACTTGTAGTTTCATAGCTTCTGTAATAATCGCACTTTATTAGGTCCTACTCGCAGAGAGGGCCGATGGTTAAGAAGAACTGATGGGTTGAAAAAATTTAACCAACTCAATGGATGTTTGTTTCATAAACCATGCTATTTTCATGCAAATTTGTTTTATATGTTTCTGTAAAGTAGTCACTAATGTGAACAATTCTTGGACCGCAATTATGTCATTTGCTGATGGATAATCTGCTGCAGCACTATCACACCATCATGCAGAGTCCTATTCATAACATTGGCACAATCCTTGTGTACCATTGATTGATATTGATAGATTTTTATTCAGATTATTTATAAGTTTACATGGTCTGAGTTACCGCACATTGCCTTACACAGAGATTTGATACCTAATCGCATCTTTCTACTGAAATAGTTTAATATTTGTGGATAAGAAGATAGATTAAATATATGTGAAATCATAATTTGAGAAAAAAAAAAAAAGAAAAAAAAAATAAAAAATCATTAAAAAAAAACTTCGTTTAAACAGAAGAAAAAAATTTAAAATAAGTAAATAAACAAATAAATAGATCTTCTTCTTCTTCTTCTTCTTAGGGCGCTACAGTCCGAGGTGGACCTGGGCCTCACTCAACATGCCTCTCCAGCCAGCACGATCTTTCGCCAGCTGTCTCCAGTTTCGCACACCAAGCCGGCAGAGGTCCCCCTCGACTTGTGTGCGCCACCTTGTTCGTGGACGTCCTCTGTTGCGTTGTCCCACAGGCTCAGAGTCGAAGACTCTTCGGGCCGGAGCTAAGTTGTCCATACGCTCTACATGGCCTAGCCATCTTAGGCGTTGGATCCGTAGACGCCTGGCTAGACTCATGTCGCTGTACAGCCCATACAGTTCGTGGTTGAATCTTCTCCTCCAAATGCCATCAACGCAAACAGGACCAAAGATCGCGCGCAGAACTTTTCTCTCGAAAAGACCAAGAGACTGTTCATCCGCTTGGGATATTGTCCATGCCTCTGCACCGTAAAGCAAGACTGGGATGATCAAGGTCTTATACAAAGTCAACTTGGTCTTCCGAGAGAGGGCTCTACTACTCAATTGCCTTTTGAGCCCATAAAAACAGCGGTTGGCAAGAGTAATTCTGCGTTTGATCTCGGTACTGATGTTGTTTGTACTGTTAACCGCGGAGCCAAGGTAGACGAAGTCCTTTACTACCTCAAAGTTATAGCTGCCTATGGTGACGTTCTGGCCAAGTCGCCGATGTTGTGCGTCCTTTCTCGATGACAGCATATACTTTGTTTTGCCCTCGTTTACCGCCAGACCCATTTTAGCCGCTTCCGTTTCAATGCCAGCAAACGCATCATTGACGGCTCGCTGTGTTCTCCCAATCACGTCAATGTCATCCGCATAAGCTAGCAGTTGAACGGACTTTTGGAAGATCGTGCCTCTTGTGTTGGCCAGTGAGTTTTGCACGATCTTCTCAAGAATGATGTTAAAGAAATCACATGACAGCGCGTCGCCTTGTCTAAAACCTTTTTTGACATTAAAGGTGTCGGTGAGTTCGTTACCGACCTTGATGGAGCAGCGAGAGTTCTCCATCGTCATCCTGCTCAGTCTGACGAGTTTGGCAGGAATGTCAAAACTAGACATGGCGCTGCATAGCTCGTCTCTATACACGCTGTCATATGCGGCCTTGAAATCGACAAATAGATGGTGTGTGTCAATTTGCATTTCTTGGGTCTTCTCCAGGATCTGCCGCAGTGTGAAGATTTGATCGATGGTGGACTTCCCGGGCCTGAAACCACACTGATAAGGACCTATCAGTTTGTTCACGAATGGTTTCAGGCGTTCACACAAAACGGCAGAGAAGATTTTGTAGGCGATGTTAAGGAGACTTATCCCTCGATAGTTGGCGCAGTCAAAGGGGTCTCCTTTCTTGTGGATCGGGCAAACGATACTGAGATTCCACTCATCGGGCATGCTTTCCTCCGACCATATCTTACAGATGAGCTGGTGCATGCGCCCTACCAGATCACCTCCAGCTGCTTTAAACATTTCGGCGGGCAGACTATCTGCACCAGCAGCTTTATTAGACTTCAGTCTCGATATCGCTATCTTGACTTCGTCTAGGTCGGGGGGACGGTATTCTCTTCTATCATCGTCCGTTGTGTTGAGTGGAACATTCTGCCTGACAGCGGTATTTGTGTCCTCATCGCCGTTCAACAGTCTGCAGAAATGATTTTTCCAAATTCTCAGTATAATTATAAATAAATAAATAAATATATATATATATAACGAATAAATAAATATATAATAAATCAATAAATAAATAAATAAACAAGTAATTTCATATAAAGGTAACTAAATTGAAATAGCTTAGGTATATTGCAAGAACCAAAGGGTAAAACTTTTATCGAATGGATATAAAGTTCGGACAGAAGCTTGCCGGGACGAAAATGGACAGCTAGTAGTAGATTCGCAGTCGATACTGAGAATTTGGAAAAATCATTTCTGCAGACTGTTGAACGGCGATGAGGACACAAATACCGCTGTCAGGCAGAATTTTCCACTCAACACAATGGACGATGATAGAAGAGAATACCGTCCCCCCGACCTAGACGAAGTCAAGATAGCGATATCGAGACTGAAGTCTAATAAAGCTGCTGGTGCAGATAGTCTGCCCGCTGAAATGTTTAAAGCAGCTGGAGATGATCTGGTAGGGCGCATGCACCAGCTCATCTGTAAGATATGGTCGGAGGAAAGCATGCCCGATGAGTGAAATCTCAGTATCGTTTGCCCGATCCACAAGAAATGAGACCCCTTTGACTGCGCCAACTATCGAGGGATATGTCTCCTTAACATCGCCTACAAAATCTTCTTTGCCGTTTTGTGTGAACGCCTGAAACCATTCGTGAACAAACTGATAGGTTCTTATCAGTGTGGTTTCAGGCCCGGGAAGTCCACCATCGATCAAATCTTCACACTGCGGCAGATCCTGGAGAAGACCCAAGAAATGCAAATTGACACACACCATCTATTTGTCGATTTCAAGGCCGCATATGACAGCGTGTATAGAGACGAGCTATGCAGCGCCATGTCTAGTTTTGACATTCCTGCCAAACTCGTCAGACTGAGCAGGATGACGATGGAGAACTCTCGCTGCTCCATCAAGGTCGGTAACGAACTCACCGACACCTTTAATGTCAAAAAAGGTTTTAGACAAGGCGACGCGCTGTCATGTGATTTCTTTAACATCGTTCTTGAGATGAATAACTCTTGCCAACCGCTGTTGGCAATTGCAAAGGCAATTGAGTAGTAGAGCCCTCTCTCGGAAGACCAAGCTGACTTTATATAAGACCTTGATCATCCCAGTCCTGCTGTACGGCGCAGAGGCATGGACAATATCCCAAGCGGATGAACAGTCTCTTGGTCTTTTCGAGAGAAAAGTTCTGCGCGCGATCTTTGGTCCTGTTTGCGTTGATGGCTTTTGAAGGAGAAGGTTCAACCGCGAACTGTATGGGCTGTACAGCGACATGAGTCTAGCCAAGCGTCTACGGATCCAACGCCTAAGATGGCTAGGCCATGTAGAGCGTATGGACAACTTAGCTCCAGCCCGAAGAGTCTTCGACTCTGAGCCTGTGGGACAACGCAACAGAGGACGTCCACGTACAAGGTGGCGCACACAAGTCGAGGGGGACCTCGGCCGGCTTGGTGTGCGAAACTGGAGACAGCTGGCGAAAGATCGTGCTGGCTGGAGAGGCATGTTGAGTGAGGCCCAGGTCCACCTCGGACTGTAGCGCCCTAAGAAGAAGAAGAAGAAGATGAAAATACATTGTAAAATACAGGTCCAAGAACAGAGCCTTGTGGAACCCCAGTGCTGAAGTATTTTATTTCAGACTGAACATTATTAACAGACACACTGAAAGAACGATTACTGAGGAAACTTTGAACTATTTTACACAAAAAGTACGGGAAATTAAATCCAATCATTTTGAAAACAAGGCCGTTATGCCACATAGAGTCAAAAGCTTTTTCTATATCAAGCATAACCATGCCTGTGGATTTTTTTGAGAACGTTGTTCTTTAACATGTTTGACTAATCTTAAGGCCTGGTGGGTAGTGCTGTGGGAATTCCGGAAACCAAATTGTTCGTTTGGAAAAATGTTATGATCCAAAATAAACTGCATTAACTTTTCCTTAATAACTTTTTCTAGCAGTTTGCTTAGACTACTGACTTTTTCCAGTTTCCAAGAATCAGGGAAATATTTTATTTTTAAGCAAGCATTGATTATAAATTTTATAAAACTGATGCCAGCCTTGGGTAATTCTTTTAAATAAAGGTTGCTTATTTTATCAAAACCAGGTGCTTTTTTGC
Source organism: Myathropa florea (assembly GCA_930367185.1). Taxonomy (NCBI): domain Eukaryota; kingdom Metazoa; phylum Arthropoda; class Insecta; order Diptera; family Syrphidae; genus Myathropa; species Myathropa florea. The sequence goes on along the minus strand of OV884003.1, from coordinate 68,549,349 downwards.
CTGGAGACTGCTTAGGTGAAATTCAACGTCGTCGTCAGAGACGAAGGCGCTTTGTGGAGTTACAATATGTGACATATTAAAGCTATTTATATGGTTATTAACCATACCCACTGTGATAGGGTCGCTTAGATTCTCTGACACTTAGTGATTTTTAACAAAATTGGAAGCAAGCTCATTTGCTTTGTCAACATCACTGTAAATGTCATTTTGCAAAGGTGGAATCTGTCTATTTTTGTTTTTTTATAATCTTAGCAATATTCCAAAAAGGCTTTGCGTTTTTTTCTAGGCTCTTAAGTTTTTTATTCCAAGTAATGTTACGTTCAAGGTTAATAAGCATTGAGATTTGTTTATTAAGATACTTCAATTCCTGCTTATAGGCGGGGAGCCGGTATCTCTGCCAATTTCTTCTGGTTGAATTTCTAATTTTTATCAAATCTAAGATATGATTTGGAAATTTGGGAAACCGTTTGATGAATCTGTACCAAAAGTACAAGAAATCAAACGAATAAAGAATATTATGGGAAAAATATTCCACTGCAACATCAACATCGTTCTTTGAAAGTACAGATTCAAGGTTTGTAGGAAAGTTTCTTAAGTTTGAGGTTATTTTTTTCCTAAAAAGTGCCCAATCTGCGTTTTTAAGATCTGATATGTATTCAGTCTTACATTCTCTGGAACAATTGAATGTACATAAAACTGGATTATGGTCCGAACTAAGAGAACACACATGGTGGTCAGGTGCGGGCTCTTAGGGTAAAGTCTATGGACGATCCTTATTGAGAAACCGTTTCAAGAAGACATACTGCCTCCACGGGGCGGCCACCGGGCAACGAATGCTGCAGCGAGACTATAGGTCTGGTATCTCAGGCTCGCACAATGAACAAATGGTTCTTGGCGCCAACCTGCGATGCACGACCTTAATTTCTCAACTGTACACATCCGGCCAAAGTATGCGACGGGAGGAGTAAACCTCCTAAAATAATCTCTAATCCAATGGTGGAACAGCATACGCCGAGGGATGCGTGGCTAAGAGAGAGCTTAGTCTCTAGTATGCGAACTCCGAATACCTGGCGACCTTCGGTTTTAATCTAGCCTTCCCTAGGCATATCGGGCGCTACCTAGGGTGACATATATTTCCCGAATACTCGTGGGATCATAATTTCCAAATTAAATTCAAAAAAAGATGAGTATGGTGAAGCTCCAAGTTCACCAGCGTCTGTTCATGCTGTGGAGCATGCAGACGGCAATTTTCGGGACGCTACTGAGCCTCCGACGGCCGCTCCACCTTCGGCCATAGTCAACCAGCTCGAAAGCGAGCCAGCTACAGTCTTAGCTGACAAGGAAATCGGGGCCAAATGGGCACAATCCTTAACAGCTACCAGCGCTAGTGTCAGTTCAGAGGAGTCTGACACATCCACGGTCATAGACACTTGCAGTGTAGTCACGGAGAAATCCGGATGTTCTTCCATTGGGAAGAAACTTGACAAGCTGCGTCTAGGACCAGGTGGATTTGTCAAGCTGAACTCAGCTGAAAAGAGGAGATATAACCAAGCTATTCGCAAGGGCGAAACTAGGGAAAATGCCCTAGTATATGCGAAATCTCCTCTTGGAAATGAGTTCAAAAGGGTGAGATCAAAGGATCGCACCCCCTCTGAACCGGCAGCCAAAAAGGCAAAAGCCAGACATGCGCCTGACGCGCCCACCTTCAGTCAGGCTGCTAGTACTGTCAGACTAGGAATCGTCCCAGCTGACATTGATAAACAGCCTCTGTCAACAGTGCAAATGGCTCTAATCCAGGAGGCAGTCATCGACGTGTCGATTGACCTGAGAAACAGGGGCGTGTGGCCACATTTCTCAGGCTCTCAACACAAGTCGGGATGGCTAATTTTCATCTGCTCTGACAGTGCTACTGCTGAGTGGATGAAAAGCAATTTCGATGCTATCAAGGCCAAAAGTGGTCTTAATATTGTACTTGTGGAGGAGGGATCTTTTCCCAAATCTCACATAGTCCGTGGTTTCTTTCCACAGAGCACCGAATTGCTAACGACCAAAGTCCTAGTGACGCTTGAAGCACAATATGAGGGCCTTCAAGCTTCTTCATGGAAGGCAATGCAAAGGATGAAAGAAGGTTCGCTCCTTCATCTCGTCTTTGCCATTGACGATGCGTCCATGAAGACCCTGAGCAAACTAAACAACAAGGTTTGCTATAGATTTGGTCAGGTCAAGTTGATCGTCTCCCACAAGAAGGTCAACGCAGATGATTCTCCATCTGCTTCTGCAACAACAACCTCATCTGCAGTTCCCACTTGCAGCGCTGCAGGGCATGTAAGTGAGGACAGTACTGCCTCAGCAACTAGGACCGCTGACAGCGAGCCCATTGCTAGCACCAGCGGCCTTAGTGCAGTAAGAAAGAAGGTGACCCGTGTTGTTGCACATAACAAGCAAAAAACCGGTTCAACAACAACATCATCTGCAGTCCCCTCTTGCAGCGCTGTCGGGCATGCAAGAGAGGTCAGTACTGCCTCAGCAACCAAGACCGTTGACAGCGAGCCAATTGCTAGCACCAGCGGCCTTGGTGCAGCAGGAAAGACGGTGACTCGTGTTGTTGAACCGAAAAACCGTAATACCGGCATAAAGCCCGGAGTTCCGAGGAAAACAACCGGCGCCGCAGGGCACGTTACTCGGAAGGAAGAGTCGGGGGGGAATTCCAAAAAAGGTCATCCCTCAACGGCTGCTTGTCGCAAAAAGAAAGGCCCTAAAAAGGCCCAACTGATGCGGCAGGCCAGATCCTCGATGGAGGATCGATGAGCTCCATCAAGGTGCTACAGGCGAACCTGCATCACGCGAAGGGCGCGTCCGCTACCCTTAGCAAGCGGTTCGCCGAAGAAAATATAACCCTTGGACTTATCCAGGAACCTTGGGTTAGAAGCGGACATGTTAAAGGTCTCCGGAATGGCAATAGTAATCTTAATCTCTAAGTGTGGAGACCCTGCGCCAAGAGCGGCCTGTCTCATCAGCAATGATATTAACTTTCTTCCCATTCCCAATTTCATTAACAGAGACCTGGTGGCCCTAATACTGGAAGTTCCGACGGAGAGGGGAACACATAACATCGTGTGCGCCTCGGCGTATATCCCGGATGACAACAGCGTCATACCACCTAAGGACGTCCAGGACCTCATCAGTTACTGCAAATCAGGCAACTTGCACTACATTATCGGTTGCGATGCTAACGCGCATCATGAGGTCTGGGGTAGTAGTGACACCAACAGAAGAGGTGAGTGTCTTTTAGAATATCTTATTAGTAGTGAAATAGATATACTAAATAGAGGCTCAAAGCCTACCTTCATAAATGCGATTCGCGAAGAGGTACTTGATCTCACACTTGCAAGTCCATTTATTTCGAATTTTATTGAAAATTGGCATGTGTCAGATGAACCATATTTGTCAGACCACCAATATATCAGGTTTGACATCCCTGGTCAACTCTCACATGTCTCTAACAGATACGATCCCAAACGCACCGACTGGGGTCGCTATCGAGAACTAGTTCTCTCACAAAAAGGGATGCTTCTTTGGTCTATTGAGTCCATAGGGGACCTAGATGAAGCAGCCTTCCAATTAAACAATGTAATGATCAATTCCTATCACGACAGTTGTGTCCCCAAGACCACTTCAAATAATCGCAAAGTGCCTTGGTGGAATGATCATCTGACAAAACTCAGGAGTAAAGTCAGAAAACTCTTCAATTCTGCCAAGAAAACGAAGAGGTGGAACGAATATAGGTCCGTTCTCACAGAATACAATTCTGAACTTAGACGATCCAAGCGGGCCACTTGGAGGAAATGCTGTGAAAACATTGCGAACATGCCAGTAGCAGCACGCATCCACAAATCGCTCGCAAAAGATCAGGCAAACTGTGTAGGGTTTTTAAAGAAAAGCGACGGTACCTACACGACGGGCAGAGAAGAAACACTTAAAACGTTGCTTCAGGTGCACTTCCCAGGCTCGTCTTATAGCACCTCTCAAGTGCACTCTAACACAACAGACCATAGGGACTTTGTTAAAAGAAGAGTTAAAAGTTTATCTGGAAAAATTTTCAGTACAGATAAGGTTGAATGGGCTGTTGGCACTTTCGATCCCTTCAAAGCTCCCGGTGGTGACGGTATATTCCCTGCACTATTGCAAAGATCAATAGACCTCATCCTACCGGAACTGACAGCTTTATTTAGAGCCAGCTACAACTGGGGTTACATACCAATCTCCTGGAGAAAGGTCAACGTAATATTCATTCCCAAACCGGGTAATAGCCTAGTGAGCTGCCTAAATCATACAGACCTATAAGTCTAACATCATTTGTACTCAAAACGATGGAGAGACTAATTGATGTTTACATTAGAGAACGATTAGAGTTGTCTAACCCTCTAAACTCGAACCAGTATGCATATAGGAAAGGTAAATCCACCATAGGTGCCCTTCATTATCTCGTCAAAAAGATAGAAGGCGCACTTGTTTCCAAAGAAATAGCCCTATGTGCATTCCTCGACATCGAGGGCGCTTTCGATAACACTGGCTACGACTCGATCGCAAGAGCGATCAGTAGCAGAGGTATCGAAGAATCGACTAACAAATGGATCAGAGCCATGTTGGAAAGTCGTTCGATTACATCTTCTTCCGGAGGAGTGTCGGTTTCTGTAACCGCGGCAAAAGGTTGCCCACAAGGGGGGGTTCTTTCCCCCTTATTATGGTCACTAGTTATCGACAAACTGTTAGTAGATCTTCAAGGATCAGGCTACACCACAATTGGTTATGCTGATGACCTGGCGATTGTTATAAGGGGTAAGCACGACACGACTATTTGCAATATGATGCAAAGTGCGCTACTACAAGTCGTGGAATGGTGCAACGCAGAGGGTTTATCGATCAATCCCTGCAAGACCGTTCTAGTGCCCTTCTCAAGGAGGACTCGTGTCAACCTTGAACCCATAATAATCGGCAACACCACACTAGTTTATTCCAGCGAGGTAAAATATCTCGGAGCAATCCTGGGCAGACGACTTAACTGGAATTCACATATTAAGTCCGCCATAGAGCGAGCTACCAGAGCACTGTGGGCCAGTATACGTCTTTACGGTAGGACTTGGGGTCTCTCTCCCAAAATTATTCATTGGTTGTACACAATGATGGCGCGACCCATTATCACATATGCGGCCATCGTATGGTGGCCAAAAACTCTTCAACAGTCATCGGCAAACAAACTGCAAAAACTGCAAAGGGTTGCCTGTCTTGGCATAACAGGTGCCATGCGCACCTGCCCCACAACAGCTCTCGAAGCTATTATCGGGCTGACACCATTACCCATCTTCGTTAGGAAGATAGCTGCCACTTATGCCATTAAACTGCAGCTAGAATATCAATTCAAACCAGATGACCTAGTGGGTCACCTTAGGATACTCAACTCAATCCCTAATAGAGACATGTTTTGTACAATGCCGGACACTATGGTCAGGCAGAACTGTTTCGGCAGGTTATTTGAAGTTGAAATATTGGACCGGGTAGACTGGTCCAATGGTGTCCCAACACTAGACCCCAGAATTCTAGTTTGGTACACAGATGGATCGAAAATGGATTCTGGAGTCGGAGCTGGTGTCTGTGGACCCAACACTGGGATCTCTGTACCGATGGGGTCTAGTCCCACTGTGTTCCAAGCCGAAATCCATGCCATTGAGATCTGCGCGAGACATAATCTTGGTAAAGGTATCAAGGGCGCAATTATACAAATCTTTTCAGATAGCCAGGCAGCACTTAAGGCCTTATCGTCCAGTCAAATAGACTCCAAAGCCGTCAAATGTTGCCACGATGCTCTGCAATCCCTAGCCAAACACAACAAAGTGAAACTTGGCTGGGTCCCTGGACACAAAGGGATTGCAGGTAACGAATCAGCAGATGAACTCGCTAGAGCGGGTTCAAGTACTGCGTTCATAGGCCCTGAACCATACTGCAGTGTCAATTGGGCGACGGCTGCAGCGCTGATTAATGAATGGGAAAACAAACTTCGCCTAGATCATTGGACCAATGGGTCAGGTCTCAGGCAATCCAAAAGATTAATCAGACCCTATTCCTACAAGGAAATCCTTAGCTTAGATAAGGAGAGCATAAGAAAGCTAACGGGCTTTCTTACTGGCCACTGCGGCTTGTATTACCACCTTAACAAAATGAACTTGTGTCAAAACACGGAATGTAGGTTCTGTCTTGAAGAAGACGAAACATCTCAGCACATCTTATGTGAATGTCCGGCACTACATTGGTTAAGGAAACGTATTCTCCACAGGGAAATACTGACTTCAGTGGATTTGAAAAACTCCACTACAAAAGATATACTATCTTTCATAAGGAAAGTGGTAAATCTTTTGGATTAACTCCAGCCCGTCGATACAATAGATCTTTTTAGGTCGCAGTGTCGCAGCCTTTACGGCAGGGTTGTACAAGAGGAAAAAAAAAAAAAAAAAGAGAACACACAGAAATAGGTTGAGTTAACTGACTAGAAACATTACTTTTAAAAATATCAATCACAGATGGACGCTTACGAGAACTATCAGGTACGTAAGTCGATGTTGAGGCATATGAGATGGTGAGTCATTAATGAGATTTGACAATACAGTTCCCCAGGCGTTTGCCCTACTGCAACACCAGTTTCTATTTCTACAATTGAAATCTCCACCAATTATAAAATCTCCATTTGTACTAAAGAATTTTCTAAAATCATTCGCGAGCCCTATTTTTTTGTTATTATTTATTCTACCCCTAGAGTATTCTATTCTAGAGTAATACATTTACCATCACTAAGGTTAACTTTGATTGCAACGTTCTCTATGAACTTAGTTCGTATGATGGGTAAAAGGGAATGTTGAACTGATCTTCTGATAAGAATAGCAACTCCACCACCACTTCTTTCGCTTCTGTCAACACGATAGCATTTGAAGTCAGCAGTTGATAAATGACATGATGTCGTTAGCCAAGTTTCGGTAACTAATGCAACATCAACGTTTTTGGTATTTAGGAAATTCAAGAATCCTACTTTTTTCTTGCAAATACTCCTAGCATTCCAAGTACAAATATTAATTTTGTAGCAAAGCATATTACTTGACATTAGATTATAAAAACTTAGTCGCTAAATGTGCGATAACATTAAATTGATCTACTTTTGTCTTACATGCACCTAATTTTGTAATCATTTCCATTACTAAATTACTTAATTCCTCCATAGTAAAAGGAGGAAAGTGTTATTGCTATTGGACATACTGCTTTGCTCAGTGGCAGAATTTCCCTCGAAAGCTTTTTCCCAAGATTTCGATGACTGCTGCATTACGCCAGACGAAAGCTCTGCTTTATTGTTTAGGCTCCGGGGCAGCGGAGGGAAATCAGACATTGAATTGATTGAGATCGATTCCCTTTCAAGATTCATTTGTATGGTTTGGGCCTGTGAGCGAAAAGCCCCGATTGTTCTTTGGTCAGATGAAAGTGGGCGAGAGTGCCTTTTGGAGAATTTTTCTCTCAACTCAAGAAACTTTGTTCGGCTGACACAAGCTGGATCAGAAGCTTTGTGGTTGCCATTGCAATTGGCACATTTCAGTGAAGTTGTGTTGGTACAATCAGCTGTTTTGTGAGATCCACCACAATAAATTCTAATATGACAGTTCTTTTTGCCATGGCCAAACATTTGGCAATTGTGGCATTGGGTTATTTTATTTTTTAATTTTCGATGCATGCCCCACTTGATTTGCGTGTGCAAGATTGATCGAACACGCTGTTTGAATTGATTGAACCATTTTCAAACGAAATTAAATAAATAAAGTCTGTATAGTGTTCATATTTTTTTATAATTTTCTTAACTTCCGTGCACTTTAAGTTTAAGTTAGTTAGTTCGCTCTTCAGAGTGTTATTGTCTATATCACACATACCATACATTACTACTTTGAACAATTTTTCACCTTTTCTGTCATGGGAAAAAAAATTGACAGTTTTCCGCTTTTAATTTTGCGATCAATTTGTTGTACGTGTCTAATGTTTCACCCGATATTTTGATGCCAATAGAAAGTTTTTTGACTCAGTAGTCAGGTAATTTATTAATTTTCATTAAGCAATGCACGTAATCACAGCTATTTTGTAATAATTTAATTGGTGGCACATACACTTTCTTGGATTCACTTGGCGAAATTACTTCGTCCATATCATCACAGTCACTATCTGGTAAAGTTTGTAGAGGGCTGAAAAAATTCGCCCTGGGGTCTTTCGGAGTTTTTGGTGGCATATTTGCTCGGATTTTCTTACCGGAGTGCAAATATTTGCCCTCGGGATCAGGGGATCGAACGCGTTTCGCAATTTTGCACTGTTCACAAGGTCGGCAGACGAATCAGATCAAACGCGCTCGAAAGCTCTAATCAGACTGAGACAATTATCTTTGCATATTATAATATTTTACCAACATGTTAGGTCTAGGGGCAATTTAAAAGATACTGGGTACTTCAACAATGTTTTAGAAGTGATCGAAGGTAATATTCTCTAAGATAAAGGTAATAAGGTAGGCTGAGGAACGATCTTGTTTTTTTTTCGGAGTTTGTTTTGAAACACTACACTGGAGCACTCAGACTCAAAACCGGTTCATTGTACTGCCAGGTAGCAACCTACTCCAGTGCCGTTAATTTAATCCCAACGGCAAATGGTGACTGGACCAGATTCGATTTCACTGGGATTCGAACCTGGGATCCCTCTAACTTGGGGCAGACTCTTAACCAACTGCGCCATACAGTCGTCTGGGGAACGACAATTGAAGTTTTTTTACATCGATTTTAAAACTAGCCACTTGGTAAATATACCTGGCTTGTTAAATTGATTGTATTTGATTACGTTATCAAGATGACATTTTGCATACATCCGCTACCAACACTATGAATCGATAAAAACATAAAATCAAAACTCATTCGCATGATAATGTAACTGCATCTCTTTTTTCTCGTTATACATTTAATACATTTTTTTTGCTATCCTGGGTCTAAGACAGGGACACAGGGAGACAGGGATCGACAATAGTGTTCTTCTCCCTAGCCACTAGAAATTTTGGTGCTGCTTTTTAGTCCTGCTGAATAGGAAACGTTCCTCAACGCTTTGTGTGAAGTTTCGGTTGTGGTTAAGCAGCGCATTCATTGTTGGGCGGGCTAAGATGAGTATCAACGGTACCGCTTTTCTGCCCTAAATCAGGCCAGTTCTATCTAAGTAGATGAATGCTTTTCGGAGACGAAGCCGTTGTTCCATACTCTCTCGTACTGAGGATTGGGGTAAAATGCCTTGGGAATCAGGTTGCTAGTCAATCATATAGCCTAAGACAGAACCTTTCGAACAAACGAATCTTTTCCATTAAGATTGCTCCATTTGTGAAAATGTTAAATAGGGCCAACGAAATAACAGCGACGGTTGATGACCATATCATTGAAAAAAATGCATCCATTGAATCACACAAACGTACCAATGACCGGTGCCGTGAACGAAGGCCATATGAACTAACGCCATAATGGCGTTAATTCGCATTTGAAAGTGAATTAACGCCATAATCCACTTATGGCTTTGAACTAACGCCATATGGTGTTAGTTCACTTTCGAATGTGAACTAATGCCATACAATGTATTTGAGCTCTAAAGCGCGTTATCAGTCCAATGTCCCACCATGATCGGATCACGTTTAGTTTCCAACCAACCTACCTCCCTTGCCCCTTACATGTATACATACATATGAGGTATGTATGCAACCCCCCTGCTTGGCCACATAGGCAATTTGGAGTAAGTGCGAGTTTGATTGTATTTACTTTCTTTAAACTCATGCAAATCATGGATAAAAGAAAGCATGGATAGACTCAGTCTCGCGCCTACTTCAAATCCTACATGTGGTCCAGCAGGGGGGTTGCAGGGGGGCACCATGCCCCCCCCATTCCAACATTACTGTTTATACGCCGTAAACTTTTTCCCTACAAGTTTCTACCTCATTTCTTAGGACCATGTAAATAATGCAGATTATTGAGATTGATGCGAGTGACTTTAATTCAATTTTATATGTGAACTAAGGCCACTTCCTAGAACGAACTAACGCTATATGGCTTTAGTTCAAATTTGAAAGTGAATTAAAGCCATAAGTGGATTATGGCGTTAATTCACTTTCAAATGCGAATTAACGCCATTATGGCGTTAGTTCATATGGCCTTCGTTCACGGCACCCCAATGACCTCCTGTTAATCACAGTTACCATCCAAAAATCATCAATCAAATCAAGATTTTTTAAGATCATTGCTTCAATTGCTTTGATCATTGGATAGCTTCTGAAAAACGTCGGGACCAGATTCCCAACGGTTAACGGTAGCCGTTCAAGGAATCTTTTCTAAAAATCTTTCAACACAAAATGTGTTTTGAGTGGATTCAAACGATCAGGATATACCCGGAAAAGCACACGAACTATCATCCATTTTATTATCTTCGACTTATTAGGAATTGTGGGCGTCGTGGTGAAGAGGGTAAGCGCGTTAAGTCACACATTCGAAGTCTGAGTTCGATTACCGGAAAAACGATTTTGATATTTTCACGGCTCCATATTTTTCGAGTCACTGTCAATGCTTAAGAGAAAAACTTCTCAATTCCGCCGTTCGGAATCGGCATTATTATTATTAATTACCATTAATTAGGAATTCGTTTGCTCACATTATTAGGGTAACTTGAAACCTGCCTAAGTTTGTACCACAAATGATGTGTCGACACAGCTCACACACAAGTTTCCTATCGGATTCCTGGTCCACAGCCGTGTTGTATGTCATTCTAAATGTTTGTCTTCCTCCCTTTCAGCCTCAGACTGCACATTATTTCCTGACTGATACAACAATCCGCGTTCATACAAACACAAAATGTAACGCCTAACGGGCATATCTGAAAGCTGTTTGTATACCGAGTGCCAGAGAATGGATTTGCATAATGTTCCAAGGCAAATACTCGTATGTACATGAGCAAAACCGGATACAAAAATCACGATATCAAATCATACTATACCGTTCTATATTACCGCAAAATATGGCACATGCAAATCAGTTTCCATAATTCTGCACATCAATGGTAATGACTGGAGAAAGGGTAATGCAGTACGATTGTTAGATCTCGTTTAATGCAAGTTGAATTGTTATTACCTGTAAAATATAAAAAAGTTAAGCGCTTTTGGAGGAATGGACGTTTTTGACGGCTGGCATTTTTGGTCCGCAATGGTATTAAAGTAATATATGCTGGTTGCAGTAATGAATCTACCAATCTGATGATAAATCCATAAAAGCTGATCCTGGAAGGAATAATTTCATGTGTTATGATTTGTATACAATTTTTACGGGTATTTGGATGGGGTATTCAGAATGGATTGAGAAGAATGAAAAGCCTCTAGTATAAAATTATAGAATTAATGGGTTCCATACGTCTCAGTTTTTTTTTTTTTTTGAGAGTCCCATGTTGTATTATAGTGGTTTTCAGAGATAAAAGCAATTTCCCAGCTTCATCTATATCGAGTCGCTGACAATGCTCAAATAGTATTACGTCAAGAAAAGGCAGCTCAATCTCACCGTTCGGAGTCCGCATTAATCAATAAGTCCTCTCCACTCGAGAGAGATCAATAGCACGCACAACACGAGGGTTTGCTGGACAGGTCCAAGTCCACCTTGTTCATTACAACGTGGTCAACGGTTAAAGAGGATTCCTTGTCATTGAGCTTAAATAGACTTTAAGGACTTCTTCTGTTTGATAAAAGTTTTACCAGTAATTAAATGGCGGCAGTTATAAAGAGGTGATTTAAATCTTGTTGTTCGCTATGTCGTAAAGATTTGGACTTAATTTTATAACGTCATATTAAGCAGACCCTTATAGGCTATTGGCAATAGAAATGTACATGTACCTTTTATTTCCGATAAGATTGTGACCAAATTGCAACTTAAGTGGCCATAAAGGAAAATAATAATTATCAGCTTAACATTTTATGAGTAATTTAAAAATACATTGCTGCTTGTAAGAATATCTTAAAGAATTTCTCGTCGCGGAACACCAACGTCGATGTTCCCAAAACATGTAATCGGTGCACGTCTTTTCAAAGTAAATGAGAAACTATAAAAGACCATCAGATACCTATGACCGAAACAAATTAAAACTTTCCCGAGGCAACAGGAAATACTACGAGAGTTACAATGATTAGAGAGTTTATTTTACCGAACAAATCATAAAAATCATAAAGCTGTTGACTATCCTCAGCACACCCATCTTCAACCTCATAAATTATTTGCTAAAATGTATGCAGATAAAAATCATATAACTAATCCGTGAAAAATATCTTTAATTTGCGTCACAATTAAGAGCTACGAAACAATTGCAAAGTGCTTAAATGTTTCACTGCCTAATTGAAAAATAGCAAAGCCGTTGTAATGTTTTAGCACGAAGTGTCTTTTATAAATACTTTACTCTAAGCTGATATATACCTCCGTTGAAGAAACATATAACTTATAGCTTTCGAATAGTTTACATTATACTGACCCTAGATTTGGACAAATGGGTTTCGGGGTGAATAATCAAAAAATATTGAAAATAAATGAGATTGAAAGAGATTGAGTCCCCAAATCTATTTGTTGCTGTTAATTAAATAGTTCATTGAAAATACACTCTTTTCGAAATCAAAGGAACTCTCATGAGTCTAGCACACTCTGATAGTCTAAAAGCGACAGCAGACCTTAATATCAAAATTAACACATGCCTTTTTCAACATATTCACGCACTTTATTCAACTATTCTTTGAATCGTATTCACATTTAAAGGGAAAGTTAAAACAAATTTATGAAAAATCACATTCTTTTCTCCGAAATTCTTCTTCTTTTTTAATATGGTGCTACATGTAAGGCCTACGTCCGGTGGACCTGGGCCCAGGCCCGGTCCAAGCTAGATAAGCGCCCTGTGCAAGACCTACGTTTAGCGCCCCCACCCCTCTCTTTTTTCAGTCATGGTTGTCCTAAAGTAATTTTTTATCATTTTAAGTTTAGAAAACTGCCTTCTCCTGAAGCTACTGTGGCTTGCATGGTCTTTAAAATTTGGAATAACTAGATTGGGAGCAAGATAATCTAATCTTCTGTAATTGTTAATCATTTCGCAATCCGCTTGATCTAGTGTTTTAAACTAAAATTCTACCTTAAATCTTTTTTTCGGTTCCAAACTAGTTTCGTAACATTCATCACCATCGTAAAGAAGATGTTTCTGGAAATTTAGATGATATTTCAAACTACTAGCAATACGCTCTGTTATTGAACATAATCATAAAATGTTTCATTTAAACTCATTTCAATCAAAGTATGTTTAATATTTTCTAAAACCTTAACACTTGCTGATAAATTGACAGAGGGACTTTCCAAATATTTCTTTAATAGCTTCATATATCTCAGCTAATGGTTTTAATGCATCAGTTCTGCTTTCCCACCTTGTTTCTGGAAGAAGTTTCAACGTAAGGTTTACACGTTTTTTTTATTTAAAAAAAGTTATGTACGCATTGAATTGTATCAAAAGCTTAACAGAAACAGCACCGAGCTGAAACATTGACTACTAAATTTAATCATTACGAGCTGCATTTGACGAAAAATGTTCTTGGCCGAATTCTGTTCTGAACACCAGCTTATTTTCCCTTCATATTTAAACTATTATCGCAACTGTGACCTCGACCGTTGCTTTTTGAGATTCCATGAAATTCGAGTTTGTCTAAAATTAACTTTGTAAGCTCCTCTCCGGTCTTGGTTCTCCTTTCAAAAACTTTAAACAACAATATTTATTTGTTCTATGCGACTCTTGTCGGTTGTTGTGTCAACAATAAGCGAAAAGTGCTTGGACTCTTTTAGCATGGACACAATTTGATTAGTAACAGCTGTAGAAAAGACATTTATTTTTTAATTTTGTGTATTTTTGCTCAAATATTTATTTTGGGCTTCTTAATTCGTTATTCTACTTAAGTGCTCTCCTATAACTAAATCAAATAATGCTACTTCCTCAACAAGCTGTAAAATGTAACCATTATTAAGCTCAAACAACACTTCAAAAGTTCCTCGAAAAGTCAATGCTTGAGAACCAAGAAATTTATCTAAACTAATTAGTGTTTGCAAAACAGCTTTCTAATATTTTGTTTCAGTTTCGATCGAGGTGAGTCTATTGTTGTCCCCGATCTCAAAACTTTTTTGAAAAACATTCTGTATCTGTGCTTGACAAGGCTTGGGAATTTTTATTCTTTGCATATAAAATACAAACAAAATTATAGAGAATAGAGTTTGCTAGGCAATATGTACAATATACATAAATACCAAAATCCATAAATCCCCCAGAAATGAAATATGTGTAATTGAATTTTCTAATACATTACATTACATTTTTCAAGAAGAAAAAACCAAAAAATATTTTTTTGTTTTGGGTGTATGCTCAGTTTTATGAGGTTGAAAATTCTACAAGCTTTTTTGTAGAAGTAGCGTACTTACTTTAATTTGTCGGCGAAGCGGAATTTGAAAAGAAATAAAAACAACGTGCGGCACGATTGGCGATTCGGTACAAAGTGATTTATTTTATCCGTTTTTTCTTTATGTTTCTACATAAGACTTTATTTCTTTAAATAAATATGGCCGCTTGGGCGCGCAATTCAAATATTATACCATTTACTTAAGTGTTATATAATTTCAATATTTGTCAATTCACAATTGTTTTAATTATTTTTATTTTTCTTTTTTTTTTTTTTTTTAATCTTTGGGCCTTGAATCAACACCGGCCGCGTTGAAGGGCTGTAGGCTTCAACAATCTTCGTTTGGCAGCACAGCCAACTTAACTATTGGTCGTCTTATCACTCCCCCTCGTGTCCTCACGTCTGCGACCCTGACCCTTCCGTCCTGCCCTGCGACGACTGCGACCACTCGTTCTATTGTCCACTGTTGCGGTGGACTGTTGTCTTCGTGGACGACGACGACTTTTCCGACGACTAGGTTGGGTTGCTCCTGTGCCCATTTGCTGCGACCTTGTAGGCTCGTCAGGTAATCCCTGGACCACTTCTGCCAGAACTGCTGCTTGAGACAGCATACAAGCTGCCATCTTTTTAAGCAGCCCATTCGCAGTTCCGGTAGTTGCTCTGGTGGCAGCGCTCGTAGGGGGCTTCCTATTAGGAGGTGCGCGGGTGTGAGCGCCTCGCCGTCGTTGGGATCTGTGCTGAGGGGTGCGATGGGCCTTGAGTTGAGCACCGCTTCGACCTCGGCGAGAACCGTAAGAAGTTCCTCGCTCGTTAGGAGTGCGTTCCCTACGGTCCGTTGCAGCAGACCTTTCGCTAACTTCACGGCCGCTTCCCACAGGCCGCCGAAATGAGGAGCCCTTGGCGGTATGAAGACGAAGTTGAAGCCCTCCTCTGCCGCGTACTGGTGAACAGCTTCCCTTCCTCGTTCGAACTGCATCCGGGCTTCCTGCAGCTTCCTCTGAGCTCCCACGAAGTTCGTCCCGTTGTCGCAGTAAATGGTCTTCGGAAGTCCTCGACGAGCGACGAACCTTTTTAAAGCAAAGATAAAAGAATCGGAAGACAAATCCGTGGTTAGTTCAAAATGTACAGCCTTGGACGAAAAACACACAAAGACGGCAATATACGTTTTTACTGGTGGTCGACCACGAATTTTTAATGTTGTGTACACGGGACCACAAAAATCAACGCCACATATTAAAAAGGGTCGTTGTGCTTTAAGGCGATCAGCTGGCAAATTACCCATGATTTGCGTCAGCAATTTCGGCCTGTACCTAAAGCAGTGTACACAATTTTGCACAGTTTTTCGGCATGCTTCTTGGGCGTTCACAAGCCACAACTTCTCTCGAAGCAGCGCCACCAATGCTTTGGGACCAGCATGGCAGTTTTTTCTGTGCAAATACCGCAAATACGTCTTAATGAAGTTCGTATTCTTTGACATTAATAGCGGGAATTTTGCATCATACTCAATCGGTGCATGGAGCAGGCGACCGCCGACTCGAAGAAGCGAGAATGTAAACACGTCTTTAAAGACATGCATGAATGGATTGAGTTTCTGAATATTTGGTGCTAGTGCGACGTTTCGTTCTAATTTTTGAATTTCCTCGGAGAAATCGTAATGTTGAACAATTTCTATTAGCTTTAGAAATGCCAACTGTAACTCTTGAGCCGATGGCGTGGATTCGAAAGATCCTTGCTATCTTTGCATATGACGAGCATTTGTCGATAACATCCATCAGATACTTTTGGGGGTGTTCGACCGCTACTAATGCTAGCTTCGTCTTTCTTTTTTCCAGGGCCTCTTCATCCGGCGATAGCTCGAATCGAGTGTTGCTGGGCCATGAAGCTGGACTTTCTAAAAGGAACGATGGACCCTTGAACCAAATTGAATCATTTAGTTCATCCACGTTGCAACCTCTAGATACAATGTCCGCTGGATTTTGTTTTGTTGGAACATGTCTCCATGATACATTTTGTGTCCACTCTTGGATTTCTGACACTCGATTTGCTACAAATGTTGTCAGATTTGACGGGTGAGTTCTTATCCAGTGCAGCGTTATTTCGGAATCTGTCCAAAATATCGTTTGCTCTACCTGGAGATTCAACATCGCCGATACTCTCATCCATAACTTGGATAGAGTATGCGCTGCGCAAAGTTCTAATCGCGGGAGCGATTTGATTTTTAAAGGAGCAACCTTCGACTTTGCTGTTAATAGCGTCGACTTGATACTCGATTCGGTTCGGCTGCGTACGTAAATGCAGCAACCATATGCTCTCATTGAAGCGTCGGCGAACCCATGAACTTCAATCTTCGCGTTGGAGTGTGTCTCTACAAATCGCGGTATTTTTATGTTTTGAAGTTGTGTCAAGTTTACCTTGAAGTTCTGCCAACTAGTATCAAGGCGCAATGGAATCGACTCATCCCAATCTAGTTTTGCAATCCATAGCTCTTGTAACAAGATTTTTGCTTTTTTGACTATGGGGCATAATAGTCCAAGGGGATCAAAGAGACGTGAAGAAACTGATAGAATGTTTCTTTTTGTCGCTGGAAGATCATTAAAGTTTTCTTCTAGCCTGAAGCTGAAGACGTCTTCCTTTGGTTTCCAATGAATTCCTAGTGTCTTTGTTGAGTCAGCATCATTAAATTTGATTTCCTTTTCAGGGCTCTGCTCTTTATAAAACGCTGGATGATTGGAAAACCATTTGGCTAGCTGAAATCCACCTTGTTTTAAGATCTCTATCACTTCCTGTTGGATTCTTGTGAGAGTCTTTAGCTCATTTGCACCGGTTAAAAGATCGTCCACGTAAAAATCTTTTAGAATCGTTTTCGATCCTACCGGGTGTGAGTCTTTATGAGCATCGCTTAACATTTTCAAACACCGTATCGCTAGGAAAGGTGCAGACGCAGTGCCATAAGTGACTGTGTTTAAATGAAAATGTTGAAGAGGTTCGGATGGGCATTTTCTCCACACTACGAGCTGGTAAATCGAGTGCTCTTTGGCAATAAGAACTTGCCGGTACATTTTCGAAATATCTGCCGTTAGGGCATATTTATGTGTTCGAAAACGGAGCAACGTCGAAAACAGCTCCTCTTGAATGGTTGGACCTACCATCAATAAGTCATTCAGCGATTTTTGAGACGTTGTACGACTCGACGCATCAAACACAACTCGCAGTTTTGTGCTCGTACTTTGCGGTCTTAGGACACACTGATGCGGAATGAAGTAGTGTGGGACTTTTGGGATTTCATTACCAGCAGGCGACATATGTCCCAATTTGAGGTACTCATTCATGAAGTCCATATACATTGACCTAAGATCATCATTTTTTAAAAGCTTTCGCTCAAGGGATAGAAAACGACGTTTGGCATTTTCATATGATGATCCAAGCAAGTTGGGAGTTTCTTTGAATGGCAATTTTACCTCAAATCTGCCTATCGGCAAGAGTTTTGTATTGTCTACAAAGTGTTTTTCACAACTTTGTTGTTCAGGTGTGAAATTTTTATTTGATTCTCCGGGTATTTCCTCTAGTGTCCAGAATTTTTGGACAACTTGGTCTAGAGTCGATATTTCCTCAGAGTGGCATATCATGTTGCAAATTCTCGTGTTTGAATTTGAACTTTTAGAATACTTTCCAGAAATAATCCAGCCTAACAAGGTTTTTTGGATCACCGGATATTCCGGACCATTCTTTATTTGACCGACTGCAAGCAGATCAAAGAATGTTTCAGCGCCCAACAACAAATCAATCTTTTGGGGTTTATGAAATCCTGGGTCAGCCAATTCAATATTTTTTGGAATATTCCAATTCGCCGTGTTTATAGCTCGATCCGGCTGATAGGCGGATATTGAAGTCATGACCCAATAATCAGCTGAGAAGGAATGTTCATTCAGCCTAGACTTCACCACAGCATGAACTTTTTTGCTGAGCTTAGAGTTCATTTTACCAATACCCAGCACATTTAATGAGTTGTCTTCTTTCCGAAGACTCAACCTCTGCGCAAGTTCTTCCGTGATAAAGTTGATCTGCGAGCCCGAATCAAGGAGAGCTCTCGCTAGCAGATATTCACCATTCTTGCATTGTATTCTGACCACCGCAGTTGCAAGAATAACTTGGTTGGTTTCAGCAGAGGCGTGCATGGTTTGGGAGGTCGAAGCTTGAACCCCATTAAAAGTTGTTGCATACTGATGCAACAATGTGTGATGCGATCGATTGCACACACTGCATCGGCTCAATTTGCATTTGGAAACTGTGTGTCCTTTGCGAAGGCAGTTTATGCAAATCGGGACACTTTTCGCAAATTCAAATCTTTGCATTACCGATAACGCGGTAAACGACTGACATGCTGTAATATAGTGTTCATTGGATTTGCAGAATAAACACTTTATTCTGTTTTGTTGTTGTTGTGTGTTAGAACACGAAAGCGATGACCTTTGGTTCTTCTGACGATTCAGATCTTTTCTATTCGCAGGTTGCCTCTCATTGGTTTTACCTCGTGACGATGAAGACTCTTCGGCAGCTATATGCTGGTATCTTTTGTTGAGTGCTGCTTCGCAGTCACTCCATAGAGGAAGTTTGCTATAATCTAGCTGTTCTTCCCACTTCGACCTCGTTATTGAGTCAACTTTCGCCATCACCAAATGAATGATGATCGCACTGGTAATGTTTTTCTCGTCACCCAATGACAAAAGCGAATCGTAAATCGCAGAAACCGTATCTATCATCGTGCGTAAAGCAGATGCAGATGGTTTTGTTATCTCAGGCAACTCAGGCAAGTGTTGAGACATTGTCGAAGAATATTAGACAATTATTGTCATACACTTTTTTCAGGCTCGCTAGCGCTTTTGGATAGTTTTGTTCGGTGATTTGGAACGCTTTTACCGTTCCTAAAGCCTCACCGGACAAACACGAGATGAGATGATTAAATTTTTCTATGTCTGGAATGTTCGGATCATTATCCACCAGATTCTCAAATAGGCTGATAAAGTTTTTATACTCAGCGTATTTGCCGCTAAATTTGGGAAGGGACATTTTTGGTAGTCGTGAGTGCTGAGGCCCAGAAAAGGAGTATTCGACTGTACTGGATTTACGCCTCTTACTTAACACACTCATTATTAACGACTTTGTACACACGCAAATGTCTTCCAATTCCCCCCGGAACGTGTCACTAAGATCAGCTAGCTCTATGTCTGATTGACAGATCATGGCTTGATCAATATATGAATTTAGTAATTCCAATCTGCACTCTAGTTCGATTGGATTCTGTGACATCGTCTTTTCCGTCAATGCCGTTTTCACACGAGAAATATTGGATACGATCACTGACCTCTGATGCTTAAGTTGCACAAGAGAGTCATTCTTGCTCGGAGAAGTTTGTCTCTTTGGTGCCATTGTAGGATTTATTAAATTTTAGTGAAATAAACTGATTAAACCGTTTGGATATTTTTATGTGAAATTAGTTTATCCACTGGCTTGACACAATTTAATAAAGAATCGTCGCTTGATTTGATTTAATCAAAAATTATGTCGCAAAAAACGAGCGCAATCGAAACTTTGTGATAAACCGAAAATATCTTGCTTTAGCTTAGCAACTGGTTTAATCTTCGAATCAATTTTAATTTAATAATACCGCAATTAACTTCTTATTCGCTAAATGCACTCTCACGCATAAATTTTGCGAAAAAACTATTTGTGCACTGAACGCACTCCTTGACAATTAATGAATTGTCAACAGACCAAATGCCAAATGCCAAATGACTAAATGTCAAACACTTTGAAATGTAAACAATTGAAATTGTAAATAATCACTTCTTTTGCGAACTTAAACTTGTCGCGAGTGAATTTTACGCTTGAATTTGAATAAATTGACACTGGCTTTAATCACTGGTGATGAGTGCGCGAAATTCTAATATTTTACTCCGGAGGAGAAACAATGTGGAAGGCGGTGGCAACCAAGCGAGCAACTGATCGATTTCTGTTTTGAATTAGAGTTCCACTCACAACTTGTTAATTATTAGTTAATTTAAAATAACTAAAAGTAAAACGAACTGTGCTTATTAGATTTAAGACACAATAAATTGACTTTTATAAAACGAATCGTACGCACTTGTTTTGATTTTCACTTTATATTCTATGTTTGTATGTGTGTATGTTTGTATATTTAAGTATATAAAGTTTATTCAGCTGATGCAAAGAACAAAAATTGAAAGTGTATTTGAACTATATATGTGCGAATTCCAGCACATTAATTGCTAGCACTATTGCTATTTATTTCACTTTCAATTTTTGTTGAATACCTCTTTTTCGGCGACTTCCCTTTTGCACTGTTGACAGTTACAGTTGGAGTGCATTTCTGTCCCTCGATGGAATTGCTGGAGATGTATTCTTAAGTTCGCACGACTTCCCGACACCGACCGCGGACACTTGCTTCTTTGTGTTTTATATGTTTTATGTATATTCACTATGTGCACTGTGTAATTTATATATTGCACTGCACTTTGTATTTTTGTATGTATTTTTATATATTTTGTTGCGCTTGTGCACTTTGTGAAATATTTTGTAATATATGTATGTATCACTGTTTGTATATCACTGTTTGTATATCACTTTTTTCACTTTTGTTTTATATGTTTTTAAGTTTAATTTATTTTTTAACGTCCCTGCTCGGGCGCCATGAAAATTCTACAAGCTTTTTTGTAGAAGTAGCGTACTTACTTTAATTTGTCGGCGAAGCGGAATTTGAAAAGAAATAAAAACAACGTGCGGCACGATTGGCGATTCGGTACAAAGTGATTTATTTTATCCGTTTTTTCTTTATGTTTCTACATAAGACTTTATTTCTTTAAATAAATATGGCCGCTTGGGCGCGCAATTCAAATATTATACCATTTACTTAAGTGTTATATAATTTCAATATTTGTCAATTCACAATTGTTTTAATAATTTTTATTTTTAATTTTTTTTTTTTTTTAATCTTTGGGCCTTGAATCAACAGAGGTAGTGTATATATACCTACTGTACTCATTCTCCTTTCAAGCAAATATGTATAAAGAGTAAATCTCTTTCATACGTGCAGAAATAAAATCTGCACATTTTCTCTCCTCCGTAGGAACTGAGTTTATTATTTTGAGATTTTTGAGTGCTTGTGCAAGAAATTACCTTGCACAGAAATTATCCTGTGTGTGATTGATCTTTTGTGTGAAGATTGAAGAGAAAAGAGAGAGAGAAACGAGAAATTATGTAAATTGTACTGAGTAATTGTCATATGTGTAGAAATAAAACCTGCACGTTGTCACTCAAATGATTTCATCGGAACTGAGGATTGAGTTTATTATTTTGAGAATTTTTCCTAAGGATATATTTGAGTGCTTGTGCAAGAAATTATCTTGCACAGTCTTGCGTGTGAATGGCATATTGTGTGAACAGGTGAAATTATGTAGTTTGTATTATTTGAAAATAATTGCGTTCAGAAAGCGTTTAGAAAAGCAAAGGTAGCTTGGACGAACTAACATTTTATGAAAGTCAGTATATCGATGAATTGCATGTTGTTTGTTTAGGCTCACAATGCGCCCCCAAGTGTTTGGCGCCTTTTGAATTTGCACATCCTGCACATATGGTAGGGCCGGCCCTGCCTGGGCCTCAAGCAATATGCCCCTCCAGCTAGCGTGATCCTTCGTTTCAATTCGCACACCAAGTTGGTGAATCTTCTCCTCCAATCGCCATCAACGCAAACAGGCCAAGGATCGTACGTAGAACTTTTGTCTCGAAAACACCAAAAGCTTCTTCATGCGCTTTTCTATATTATCCATTTTCTCCGGAGTTACCAAATTGTAATACAACATTTGCGAGTTTGCTTGCAGATAGACCATCAAATGGTCCAAGCCAATGTTTGTTTATCAAAAAGTTCAAACTTTAATAAGAATAAACTGGGCAATAGCGAGTTGTAATCGCACGAGGAAGGTTCCGTCACATACTATTGATGAATTTTCTTCTATCATATCCAATCACTGTTCATGCCTGCGGTATGTGTACGCATTTCTGTTGGGCATTTAGGGGTTGAAATCGATCTAAGAGATAACTCTCATCAATCTATAGAGTAGTCGATAACAGCATGAAATTTATGTGTGAAAATGGAAATATTTATCAGTTTAAATCTTAGATATCTCACAATTTGCACATGAATCGATATTTTGATATTTATCATTTCGTAATGCTGAGGCATTACGCTGAGGCATTTACGCTGAGGCCTTCAAAACTGCGTTTTCAGATCTTCAAAATTCGCATTTCGATGGTTGACGGTTTTTGGCCAATATCTCAAAACTGTTAGGGGCAGAATGCTCGAAATTGTTTTGAACGAAAGTACTCAATGAAGCCAAGCTTATGTGATTTTTTCAGATTTG
The DNA here is from genome assembly GCA_930367185.1 of Myathropa florea. Classification (NCBI taxonomy): domain Eukaryota; kingdom Metazoa; phylum Arthropoda; class Insecta; order Diptera; family Syrphidae; genus Myathropa; species Myathropa florea. Next base: position 68,526,369 of record OV884003.1, on the reverse strand, counting down.
TAAACACTTTAGTTTATTAAGAAAAACTTTGGAGTTCCATATTTTTAGAACGGTATCTTTGAAAAAGTGTTGAGCAAGCCTCAACCAAAAGATTGTTGATTGATATATCACTCGATGGGGTGCGTTAATGTTTAAAAATCAATGGCAATTTCGTGGCCACACCAAAATGACCCTACTTTTTAAATTTGGGTGCATGGGCAATGATATCTAGGTCTGAAGTGTGTAATTTCAAAATTTCATGCCAATATCTTAATACTCTTCGGAGATAAAAAAGTATGACAGACATGAATGGCGGACGAACGGACACACCGAAATTATAAAGGTTCCGTTTTTGTAGACGGAACCTTAAAAACCTAACATCTAAAGTGATGTATCTTTTTGTTTGATGCTCGAGTGAGTGAACTGCGGTTCACATGAGTCTACAGCCTACACTTTACGATTAGGCACCCTAGAAATGGCGATCTCCTCTAGCTTATTGTAAAACTAAACTATTGATTAGGCCAAAGCTCGGACAATGATATTTAAGGAGCGGAAACAAAATAATGATACCAAATAAAATATTCCTGCTAATTACATTCAAAATCGGTTATAACGAGCTTCAAGGGACTGACGAATTTGGTCGTCTTAAGCGATATGATACATATAATGGAGCTGAGGCGTGACCTAAGAATTTTAACGTTATAACCGATGTCGTTGTTAGCCATTTTGACTCTATCGGAATGAAGGTGTATGCATATTTCCTTTTCCCCCAGAAAGATCTAATACATTCTGTTAAGGTACTGACTCAATTATAACAATAATAATAATAATGGCGGTGCTATAGTCCGAGATGGACATGGGCCCAGCTTCTCAGCAACCTCTCGTGTTGTGTGTGTTATTGTTCTCTCATGAGTAGAACAGACTTACGGAATAGACTTAATCAATGCCGAATCCGAATGGCGAGACTGAGAGGTTTTTTTTGTTGACAGTTAGACTCTTTGCGCATTGTTATTGTGAGTTGAGGTGGAGCCGTAAACAATTTTTTTTTAATTGTGCTTGTTCTGGACTGGAAAGTCTAATGCGTAAAGGTCGGCGGACATACCCGATACGCCACGGCGCCCACTTATTCAATTAATAAAAAAAATGCTTCACCTATACTGTGTCTGTTGAAGCAGTATCGCTCAATATTGAAAGTCCCACGATATCCCTAGTCTTTGTGTAATGAATGCTTTTCACCCTCTGTATTCATTAACAGATCAATCAGCTTTGGATTAGAATGTGATATACATACACCCTCGACTCATTAAAGACACACTGAGTCTCCTTGTATTAGATTCCTTTTAATTGTGTGGACTTATCAACGCAACGAGAGCCCTCCAGTATTTGTGAATACATACAAGGAACTTTTGAGCGAAATATCGTGCAGACTATGCAAGTATATGGGTTATTTCTAAAGTCCTTTGGGAATCTGCTTATGGAGTACCCATTGATTAACCTGTAGATAGCCTTCGTATAAACACTTCCTTCTCTTTCGAATCTCCTCGTATGTATGTAAAACTATCATGTAAGTGTTAATCAATAGCCGATCAAGGGCTGAGGCACATTGGAGAAAACATCAGCAAGAACCTTCTGATGGAAATGTTTATGTGTGTATGTTGACATAACATCACCCCAATTTACTTCAAGTTAAAGCACGTTCAAATGAAAACCCGTTACTGGGGGAAATTCCTTTGAAATGGGTGCTAAGCAAATGTTTCCTTGCGTGTGCACAGACATTCGAAAAACAATCACTTTTTCTAAAATTTTTCAGTAAAAATACTTCAGGGAATATTCAATATTCATTATTGAAAAAGAGTTGAAAGACGGCTAACACGGTACTTCATTTGAAACTGGGTTACTTATTTGTACACTTTAAAAAAATGTATTATACAAAACATTACAGTGTTTTTAACAAGCGCTGGAATTGGAATCCCATATCAATCGATTCAAGCTTATGGTTTCGTAAAAAAAATAAGAACACCATGACATTTATAAGACTTTGCTTGGATTGACCTAGATAAAAGTTACAAAGATCACCGAACTGTGTGCATAAATACCTTGCTAAATGTAAAAGTCTTAAAATTCGCTCACTTCTCTTTTTCAAGGTTATATCTTTGATGAACCTTTGAGCATGTTACAAAAGTGGATTTGCGGCTTTTTTTGCTTACAAATATAGTCGTTAAGTGGAACCACTTGCATTTAAAACAAATCCACCAGCCTAAAGCTTACAAAATTCTTGTATCCACCCATGTAAAAGATACTCCTAGTATGTAGAGCGTTATGACTTTTACAGCCATATTAAGATTTACCACTTATTCTCCCGACATTTTCAATTTTGAACCCAGAATTGAATTACTCACGTAAACATTTTATGTGGAGCAATAACCATTCTATAGATAAACTGTTGAACCAATGTTATTCGTTTTGTCTAATACTGAGTCTTTTTAATAATGACTTTTGTCGATGGGGTGGTTAAGAAACACCGCTTATGGTTTGGTGGTTGAGGTTTAATTTGAAGCGTTACGAGCCAAACATTATGTACGACACTGTTACACTTTACTTAATTTTTGCTTAACCTTTTCTTGTCTTAAGTGCCAAAAATATACGAGTTTTGCTATTCATTTTTGGGTGGTAATTCGTTCATAATCTGCATGTTGTGACGCCGCGTAACCGTGCTTCCTGATAGTTAGGGAAGAGTACGAAGCGGAGAGTAAGTTAAACGCGTTATTATTATTGTATGTATTGTATTTGCTTTATTATATTCTGCCTTCTTGTAAGGGGTCCGCTGTCTTAAGCGTGGCTGCAACCGTCTTACTTGAAGGAGTTTCTTGTTCTAATTCTATGCTTACTCTAACCTTCCCGCGACATCGTTCAGCTTTATATAGCTTAATTGCTCATGAAGTCAATTTTGACAACGTCAACAACTTCAATGCATTGACCCAACTTGAGACACACGCAGTGACTTTGACCAATTTTCCAAATATTTATACAATGTGCATTCACCCTTTGCTTTGGGTATTGCTATGGCAATGTACGGTTTCGCATTACCTACAATGGAAGCAGAATATGCTACACATCGCATATTATATTGGGCGCAATTCATGGGGTGTTAGATGTCACGATCGCTTGGTCGATCGGTGGTCCCGTATGAGTTGCATTATGTTGCAGAATTCGGAAGGAACGTAGAAAGAAGAGAAGAGAAAGGGGTGCATGGCTAATGGATGGGCGATGGGTGTGATAACCACAGTTATAGACAGTGTGAACTGTGTGGATCACAACATCCCACCCCCCTTAGAAAAAGAAAATTCTTATGTAGAGTAGAATTTTCGTCAAATGGACTGTATACTGATGTCGAGGTTGGATTTACAAATTTTGTTTGAATGTTTGTTTTTTTTTACATTGAATTTGGTAGTACATTTAACTTAATTTTCTTATTTCAAAATTACAATATTAATGGATTTAAAACTAAGGGTACAAACAGTGATTCTATATTTCTTGGAATTGATTTGTGTATGATTTACTAAATATATATAACATCTAATTATTTTAAGTTAAGGCTACTTAGAAATATGAAAGTACGTTTTAAGATAAACAACATTTTCTTTTAAACATTTTTTGTTCTTTTTTTTTCTATGTTTATATGAACTATTTTTTTGATTACGTACGTGCACGTTATATGGATAGACACATATTTAAATCTACAATCCGGTAGTCAACACTATTCTTGGGATTGGGATTGGGTATATTTCTCTGTATCAAGGAAATTGGTTAGTTAAAAGATATATTTTCCTGTGGACTGGGTCATACTTCGGAATAGATATAGAATATTTGATTTCTTATTCGTCGAAATGCTTAAGGTTGTTGTTGTGTAACAGTTTTGATTTAGCTCCTATCCTAATTAATGTGTTTTCGTTAGATATTATTTTTTGCACCTCATATGGTTCTTCCCATAGCGTACAAAGCTTATTTTTTCGGGTGTGATTCTTTACAAGGACTTTGTCACCAACATTAAACGTTTTGTTACTTGAACCTCTGTCATAATACATTTTGGCCTTTTCTTTTTTGCTTTGCAATATTTTCTTAGCCGCTTGATATCCATGCTGAAGGCGAGCTTTTAGCTCGAAAGCATAGTTATCGTAATTATATTGTGTTTGAGGATTTCTGCTAATAGAATTGGGAATCCGTGCAGGAAAACCGTAAAGTAATTCAAACGGACTAAAAGTAGTGCTACTATGAGGTGTAGTATTAAAGACAAACATTGAGTATGGTAACCAAGTGTCCCACGTCAACTGGTCATTGTTAACGTAATGCCTAAGATATTCGGCTAAAGTTCGGTGAGTACGTTCTAACGCTCCGTTTGTTTGGGGATGATATGGGGTTGTCTGTATCTTTTTTATTTTTAGAACTTTGCATATTTCCTTAAAAAGCGTGCTCAAGAAGTTGGTGCCTTGGTCTCTCAATATAGCGTCAGGAATTCCAAAGCGACATACAATTTTCTCAACGAAATTACGGGCTACAGTGGATGCTTCCGCGTTAGGTAGTGGTATAGCCTCAGTGAACTTTGTTAAATCATCCTGGAAAGTCAAAATGTATTTGTTATTTTCGTAGCTAGTTGGCAGTGGTCGGACTATGTCTAAAGCTATGCGCTCGAAGGGACTTGTGCTCGTTGTAGTAATTTTCATAGGCATTTGCGGATTTTGCCTCAGTTTGTTTCTTTGACAAGATTCACATTTTCGAATGAATTCTTTTGTATCTTTTACGAGAGTTGGCCAAAAATACCTAGTTTTAAGACGTTTGATTGTCCGGGACACTCCTTGATGGCCACCTAAAGGTGAACTGTGGTAGTCATGTAAAAATTGCGGGTGCATTCGATTTCTTGTGCATCCTTAAGATGGGTTCGATTATCAGAATATAGGAATAAAGTTATTTTTGCTTGCGAAAATACTTCTATTATTGTGTTTTTGAGGTGAAAATTAGTTGGCTCATGTATCGGAATAGAGATATTAATCTGTTTTGCCTTTTCTTTTATACAGTAGTTACGAATTTTAATTAGAATTTCCTCAAAAGTTGATTTGTCTGCAATGTCTAATGGTATAGTGGTAATTATTTATGTAGGAGATTTTGAAGCATTAGGATCAATTTTTATTTCATTAAGTTTCGGTCGAGTATAGTTAGGAATATTTTTAAATAGCTTTTCCTCTGGACTTTCAACGTGGGTTAAAATAAAAATCTGAATAGAAGAACAGTTTCCGGCAAACACTATTGGCTTAAGAGTGTCAACTATTTTACATTTTAACGGCGAAGGGGTGATTTCGTCATGTTTTGCCATTAATGTTTCATCAACGTTTTGAGCTCTTGTTCTGCTTCTTGTAGCGACAAGTATTTTGGTTTCTTTTACTGTATCGGGGACATCCTTATGTATGCGACTAAGTGCATCTGCGTTGGAGTTAAACTTTCCTGCTTTGTAAATAATTTTAAACTCATATTCGTCAAGAAGAATTCTCCAACGGGCTAACCTTGATGTCGGGTCTTTGAGGTTCATTAACCATTGCAACAGCCTATGGTCAGTATATATTGAAAATGTTCTTCCAAATAAATATGGACGAAATTGTTTTACTAATTCCTTTTCTGTAGTACTATACCTTGTTTCAGCGTCATTTAAGGTTCGACTTGCAAAGGAGATCGGTTTATCCTCGCCTACGGGTCCTTGGGATAACACAGCTCCCAGTGCTAAGTCACTTGCATCTGTAGTAACAAGGAATTCTTGACTGAAGTCTGGATAAATTAATATGGGACGGCTGATCATTTGTTTTTTTAGTAACCTAAATGATTCGTCACAAAATGCGTCCCATTTGAATACAACATTTTTCTTAAGGAGTTTTGTTAGAGGTTTTGAGATTTCTGCAAAATTAGCGGTGAATTTTCGGTAGTAACCCACAAAACCAAGGAATGCTTTTACATCTTTTACCTTCTTTGGTATTGGAAAAGTTTTGACGGCTTTTATTTTTTCAGGGTCCGGTTTTATTCCGTTTTCAGATATTATATGACCTAAATAAGTTAGTTCTTGTCGGAGAAAATTATACTTCTCTGGTTGAAGTTTGAGATTGTTTTCTCGTAAACGGTTAAGACAAGTTTTGTGTTATGGTCGAGTAAATCGTACCCATAAACGACAATATCGTCAACGTAAACAAAACATTCTATTCCGTTCAATCCCATGAGAACATTGTTCATTAGCCGCTGGAATGTTGCGGGTGCATTCTTTTAACCAAATGGCATACGGTTATACTCATAATGACCAAACGGTGTGCTGAAAGCTGTTTTCTCCTTGTCCTTCTCAGACACTAGGATTTGGTGAAATCCTTTAGCGAGATCTAAGGTACTGAAATACTTTGATTTACCTAATTGGTCTAAAATATCTGTGATGTTAGGCAAGGGGTGAGCATCGCCAATAGTTATTTCATTTAACTTCCTGAAATCTACTACGACTCTCCATTTCTTTTCACCGTTTGTTCCCGATTTCTTTGGGACTAAGAGAAGGGGTGAATTCCAAGGGCTAAAACTAGGTCTTATAATTGAGTCCTGTAGCATTTCATTTACCTGCTGGTGTATTTATTTTCTCTGACTCTCTGGTAACCTATACGGTCGGACAAATAAGGGAGGTTTGGCTGTGTCGGTAATGATGTTGTGTTCTATGGCTTTTGTGTACGTTAAGTGATCACCTTCGATCAAGAAGAGATCATTGTAATCCCTGCATATCTTACGCATATCCTTCTTTTCTTCTGTATTACAGTGATCTAATTTAATTCTTTCTTCCAACTCAGATAGTCTGTGTTTTACAGGGTCTTTGGAACTGTTTAGTTCCATATACTCAAATTCGTTTAAGTCATCCCATTCAAATTGAAGGTTATTGGGGTTAATTTCAACTTCTTTATCCAAAGTGTTCATTAGGAGCAACTTAATTTTATCTTCTTTTGGTTTTATTAACGACTCGGCTATGTAGATACCAGGAATTGTTTGTTTTTTGTATACTATTATATCGTCGTTTTGGAGAAAAGGTACTTCTATGAATTGTTTGCTTCGAGGTTTTAAAAGAACAACTGCTTGCTCGTAAGCAATTGCGGGAGATTTTACAAGGTTTGGCTGTTTCTCAGCCCTTGCAAACGTAGTCTCGCAATTTTTTATACAGTTAGTACCCGTAGATACTTCATCGTAAGGAATTTCTTCAACATCCTCTATGCTATCATTTTTATTCATTCTTACTACTTGTTGAATAATTTTTATTTTTAGTCTTACTGTTTTCTGGATCATTTTTATATCCAGTCTTACTATTTGCTAATTCTTTTATGGGTATCTCTAATAATCCTTTTTCGTAATTTACTTTACAGTTGTACCTGATAAGCAAGTCGCTACCTATTATGCCGTCGTAAGCTAAGTTTATATTATATGTGAGTTGATGGAATGAGTGAAATAGGAACAGATCTTCGACATCGGGCTTAAATTCTAGAATGCCTTCTACTTCCCCGAAAGTGGTTATGGAATCTCCTGCTATAGTCGATATTACTACGTTCTTATTTTTATTTTTAATTTTAGGGTTCTTTCTGTTTTTCAGAAGACTGATATCTGCCCCTGTATCGATTAGCAGTGTCGAATACCTTGTTTCTGATGGTTTGAGCGGTATTCGAATCACTGGTTCTTTAAATTCAGGGCAGAATGAAATTTTGAGTTTTAAATTTAACTGTGGTGGTGGATGTCGGCTTCTACTAATATTCGGGATGGACTGTCGATCTTGTCCTCCCGAACTTGGTAGTTTCCCGAAGGTCTTTCATTGATTTGATTGTGGGAGTCTTGTCTACTCGTTGTGAGTCTTACATCGTGAGTAAAGGCTCTTTCATTGAAGGGGTTTCTATTAGTGCGTTCTTTAGGTTCACGGTGGAACAGACTGCTCCGAATTGAGTGTGCAATGCGAAGGCGGCACTCGGCTTCAGAATGGTAGGGTTTCCGGCAATACCCACAGGTTAGAACCTGTACCTCTCTCTTTACGGGTTTACTTTGAAAAGTTGGAAAATTGTTACTTCGAAAGCAAGTTTCCTTAGTGTGACCTAATTTTCCGCATGCCTGGCCTGTAGGTCTTAAGGGAGTAGAGGGTTTTGGATACAATAGCCCGTTTAAGATCACTTTCCCCGTGCGCTTGGACCATGAACTTAAGGTTTGGATTCCTTAACCCGTCTTCAAATGACTGAATAGCCAATTTGTTGTTTTCCAACTTTAAATACTGTCGGACTGCTTCATCCCTCGTGCTAGCATATGTAGCGGAGTGCAGGGAGTTCAACAACTGTTTACGCGGTTTCCAAATTCTTTGACGGTTTCGCGATGCCCTTGTTTGGCATTTAACAGTTCGTTCTGGGCAAAGGGACGCGATTTTTCTTCTCTGAACTGGCTTTCTAGTTCTGAGACTAGTTCATTCCAATTTTTTAAAGACTTAAATTGGATCCAGAAAAAACTTGTGTCCTGCATCTGTTTTTATAGATGAGAACAATATATTCCCGCATGCGATGAACTTGTTTAATTCCAGCGGGTTTCCGCTGAAAGCTGGGACAATATTGTAGATGTCGTTCAGACTTACTTTATATTCCGCCATAGTAGGTTCGGAGTAGGAAAAAGGTAAATGTTGAAATAGCTGTGCTATTACAGCTTGCCTTCGGGTATGAATTTTGATGACTTATATTAAACAACCGGATGTAAGGATATGTGACAACCCGTATACGTGTACAATGGTGTTATTAGCAAAACAAAAAAAGTGTAATATATTTACTTAATACTAATATATATATAGTAGGTACCGCTGTTAGTTGTCGTTGCTGTTTTTACTGCTACTGTTGTGGCTGGTTCAGCTCTGATGCTGTTGCTTTCAGTTTGCCAGGCAGGCTTCGCGCCCTATAGCTGAGGAGACCTGGTCTTTCTTAGTACTCACTGCCCAAACTTTGCCTCAGGCGTTCACTTGGAAGTTCGCCAGGTCTTACGGTCGTGGGTCTTTATATAATTTATGTTATTTCACAAAAACTTATTGTTTCACGTTTTCACTTTTTTTTTTTTGGTTTCACTACTTCAAAAATTTATTTTTTTTTTTTACTGCTGGTGTTTCATCCCCAGTACGCTATTTTATTTTTATTTATTTGGTAGTTGGGACCTTTTAGGTATCCCACCGCTGCCACCAATGTTGTGACGCCGCGTAACCGTGCTTCCTGATAGTTAGGGAAGAGTACGAAGCGGAGAGTAAGTTAAACGCGTTTTTATTATTGTATGTATTGTATTTGCTTTATTATATTCTGCCTTTTTGTAAGGGGTCCGCTGTCTTAAGCGTGGCTGCAACCGTCTTACTTGAAGGGTTGCTTATTGTGATTCTAGACTTACTCTAACCTTCCCGCGACATCGGTCAGCTTTGTATAGCTTAATTGCTCATGAACCTCATCCCCTCTCCCTTTCAGGCCCCAACCGAATTCAGTACGCAAAAAGTCAATTTTGACAACGTCAACAACTTCAATGCATTGACCCAACTTGAGACACACGCAGTGACTTTGACCAATTTTCCAAATATTTATACAATGTGCATTCACCCTTTGCTTTGGGTATTGCTATGGCAATGTACGGTTTCGCATTACCTACAATGGAAGCAGAATATGCTACACATCGCATATTATATTGGGCGCAATTCATGGGGTGTTAGATGTCACGATCGCTTGGTCGATCGGTGGTCCCGTATGAGTTGCATTATGTTGCAGAATTCGGAAGGAACGTAGAAAGAAGAGAAGAGAAAGGGGTGCATGGCTAATGGATGGGCGATGGGTGTGATAACCACAGTTATAGACAGTGTGAACTGTGATCCACACAGTTTGAAACTGTGTGGATCACAGTTTGATCTGTGTGTTTGAAACTGTGTGGATCACAGTTCATATGAATCAATGCATATGAATCAATTTCATGTTATGTAAAAATGATGGTGTAGCGTAACGGTCGCTACACCTGTTGTATTTTATTCCTATTTTGACACAGCTCGCCACAGCGATACTAAAAAAAATATTCTTAATACTTCGCCAAGCATTTACTGTCCTTTCGATCACTTTGCTATGAAATGCTAGATTTGATCGAAAATAATTGTAACAAGTCCTACATTATACTGAGAATAATGAAACAGAGAATGAACTTAGTCGATTTTGCAATTAATATATTAAACCATGTGGTCATGTTCTGCGTTCATATTTTTATACATTATTATATACATCTCTGTGGGCGCCGTGGCGTAGTGGGTAGGTGCGTCGACTTCTACGCTCGAGGTCGTCGGTTCGAATCTCGAAGAAAACATCAAACATTTTTTCACGGCTCCACCTCTTTCGAGTCACTGACAATGCTCAAAGAGTATAACTGTCTAGAAATAGCTTCTCAATCTCGCCGTTCGGAGTCGGCATTAAACTGTAGGTCCCTTCCACTCGTGAGAGAACAATAGCACGCACAACACGAGTGATTGCTGAGAAAGCTAGGCCCAGGTCCACCTCGGACTGTAGCGCCGCCATTATTATTATTATTATTATATACATCTGTTCCATTGCAGACTGAGAGATAATGCACAGAGTAAACCGCTGTACCAAAAAACAAACGTATTTGTTGAGATGTTGGTAGTGCATTCCAATTTCGATTATAATAACTACTAAGATATATATAAGGCACACGCTAGGCTTTATGACACATTCTTACACTGCGATAAGACAATCCAGTGATGCTCAATCTTAATGTAAAACCACCGAAAGTGTGTAACGACTAAAGACCAAATTGATGTGGCAAGAAAAGTTTTAGGTACTCAATTGTATAAGATTTATTTGTGAAAATGATTACCGGAAAAAGGATCCATTATTTTGGGCATGAAGTAGCAGAAAAATAGGCATCACTGCTTTAGGATGAACCTCAAGTAAAACCATTGGGTAAACAAGTGATTCTAATTGGAAGCACGAAATTGAACTCAATCCCAATTCCTAATTCGTTAGCAGATTGTTTGTGTTTCTGGGTGAAACAATGCCAATCAAACCATCAGCCATGGCAAATAAAAGTATCGGTCACTACTAATTAACGTCTGTGAAAGGGAATTTAATCACCGTTAACGTCTAACTTCTGTTAGTAACCAAGAGGTGGTGCTTGCCTTTTTCGTTTTGTATCCTCTTTAACGGGTATTCGCTCTGAATCTCGATAAATTGTTGTGGGTTGTGAATTTTGTTTTTGCTTTTTTTTTGGAATTCTTGCAGGCATACATTGAATATATTCTCAGGCATGTCAAATGGAATGATTTTCAGAAATGGAACTAGTTTGACTCATTACCTTATTGATTACAACCACTTCCTCTCGATCAATTTTTAACCCGTTCCGTAGTGGAATAATTACGGCTGATTTTCGAATGTGACAATATAATTAAAGAGCAATATGGAAACGTTTCCATACATTATTATTGAAACTTAAAGACCTGGTGTCTTTCAATCAGTAGCGGAAAAAGAAGGTCCTTCGAAAAGAAGGACGAAACATCGTGTCTCCCTTTCACACAAATTTTTCAAAAAATGATAATTTTTAGAAATTTCGATCATTTTCAAGAAAAAATGGTTGTGTCTGTAAAATCGTTGAAAATCCTTTTTGTGAAAATCCACAATAAAAAAGTACTGTTATAAGCTAAAAAAAAAAACACTAACTTAGTGTTATGATACGTTTTGTTGTTTAATATTGTTTAATATTGGTAGCGATACTTTTTCTTTAAAAAAAATATTTCCGCACATAATTGCTAAATGTTTATAGTACTGAGTAAACGAAATGATTCCACGCGCCGCATCGAACGTGTAAATTTACCAAACTTGAGTTACAAAACCGACCTTAAGAGAATTTTAATTTCTTCATAATAGGCAAATATTATTAAAATCTTTTGACTCAACTTCGGACAATTGAATTATAAAGACTAATTACACGAGCCTTGCAAACCAGAGGCTTTTATCGTGAAAATAAATATTTTGTTGTTTCCTTTACAGGAATACAATATGGAACAATGAAAAGCGATTACTGGCTTCAGGAGCAGCTAGATTATTTTGAACTTATTGACTTTGTATTATAACACAAAGCCAAACCTGTTAACACATTTTGGTGTAACATTAGGTTAAAATTAGAAAATTAGATTCTTTCTTCGAGTGGATGAATAGCTTCCATCAACAAATTGATTAAATAGCGATGAATGATACATATACATATACCTCTATTCAAATTTATTTATTTATTTCAAGGACACTATGATTTTATCTCGAAAGTGGAAGAGGAATTTCGAAAAGACTTAATCGACCTGGCTAGGTCATCGACTCGTAGAGCAGTTTATAACAAACTGGATAATAATTTGGGTGATCGTAACTTTTTTAACAACAACAACACATCCGAACATATATCAACAATTTTTCGTCTACGTGGGGAGTTGATTAGCTTGAATTACATCCCACACCGTACCGACCTACCAATTTACTGCAGCCTGTGTAACCTCACAGAAAGAGAAGATGTTATACACTTCGATGGATCTATGTACTAAATACTAAAATTATATAAATGTCAATCAGACAGACGGCAAAGCCATGCTTAAATTATTTATGTATTTTTTTCATAAAATTGTCAAATTGGGAAGTTCAAAATGAGACTAACTTTATTAGTGGATTTATAATTATTAGTACATGTTTTAATTTCCAGTGAGAGCCAGTGTTGCCAAACTGAGTTATTCAAAGACCAATTCAATATTTCTCAGAGACTAATTCAATATTTCTAACACTCCCACTTTTGAATTGATTTACAACATTTCAAATAATTCATACCGTTCATACAGAGTATTCAAGTGTAAATAAACATAACCTTTTTTATTCTTTTAAAAAATTAGTTAATCCAATCGAAGAACGAAAACTTTCAAATTTTTCTTTGCTAAGAGCTTTTGTGAAAATATCTGCCTTTTGATGATCGGACGGAACGTAATTTATTAAAAAATCACCTCTCTCATATCGCTCTCGTATGAAATGGAAACGTACGTCTATGTGCTTCGTTCGTTTATGGAACTCTGGATTTTTCACTAGTCTGATTGATCCTTGGTTGTCCATGTTGAGAATCACCTCGCCAATACCAGTTGGAATCAACTCCAGGAGCAGCTCTCGAAGCCATACCATTTCTTTAACTGCTTGCGAGGCTGCAATATACTCCGATTCGGTAGTCGATAAGGACACACACTTTTGCCTCTGTGATGACCAAGACACTGGTCCATTTCCAAGTGTAAAAATGAAACCAGTGGTAGAACGTCTAGTTAAAGGATCACCCGCATAATCAGCGTCGCTGTAACAAACTAAGGACATGTATTTAGATTTTTTAAAGAATATACCCATTTTCCTGGTGCCTGAGAGATACTTGAGTATCCTTTTGACTCCATTGACATGAGTTTTAGTGGGTGCATCCAAATACCGCGAAACTACTCCCACAGCGAATGCTATGTCCGGACGAGTGCCAACTGCCAAGTACATCAGGCATCCAACAGCCTCCCTATACGGGAACTTGACATCTTCTGGACATAATGAATCTGCATACGTGTAGCCGGTTTCAGCCGGAGTTGACACCGACTTACAGCAGTCCATGTGGAATCTTCTTAAGACATTCTCCAAATATCTCGATTGAGTGATGTGAATTCCACCATTCGGACTCATAGCTATCTCCATACCCAAGAACCACTCAGCATGTAATGTTGTTATCTCGAACTGCGTCTTTAAAAACCTGATCAAGCTCATGGCGTCCTCTTTATCCCTAGCAGCGATCAATCCATCGTCAATGTATATTGCGAGTATTATACGCCTTTTAATATCCTTCGATATAAAGACACACGGGTCCATTAAGCTGGGTCTTAAATTAAATTCCTTTATAACTGCGGTGAACTTCTTATTCCAGCATCGAGACGCTTGCTTTAAGCCGTAAAGACTCTTTTTGAGCTTGCAAACTCGTCCAGTACCATCATCAAAACCTTGAGGCTGCTGCATATAGATGTCTTCACTCAGGTCTCCGTTTAAAAATGCGGTTTTGACATCAAATTGGGTGAGATTCAGCCCCTCATTTGCCGCAATTGCAAAAATACAACGTAGAGATGTGAACTTAGCCACTGGACTGAATGTCTCATCATAGTCTATCCCTCGTTCTTGATTAAAGCCCCGAATCATTAGTCTGGCCTTGTACTTCTGCCGTCCTTTGGTATCTAAGTTTTTTATTTTAAATACCCACTTGTTGCTTATGGCCTTCCTGTTCACTGGACACCGCACCAAGTCCCAAGTGTGGTTTTGATGAAGACTATTTATCTCTTCTGTCATTGCATCTTTCCAGGCAGCTGCATCTTTACTTGTTAATGCATCTTTGTAAGTCTGTGGCTCTCCTAACATTATGAAAGCATGCTTTTCCATGAAATTGCATGTCCCCGAATCAACTTTATTTTTCCGACTACGCAATCGATCTTTCAATGGAATATCTAAAGACTCACCATCATCATCCTCATTGCTACCATCCTCGGTTAATCCTTCTTCTGTTCCATCGGTAGTTTTTATTTCTTTGTCGGCTAATTGAAATACCTCTCCTGGTGGTTCATCGTCATCGACTTCATTTCTGTTTTCTCTCGAAGATTCATTATTGGTAAGTTGAAAATATGTTGGCTCTGATGTTTCCACAACATTCTGGTGCTCAATTTCTTTGATGGTAACATCCCTTACAATTTCCACCTTTTGTCTAGCTGGTATCCAGATGCGATACCCCTTGGTGTTCTCTGCATACCCCATGAACAGCCCCTTCTCCGCCTTTTTGTCCCATTTCCTACGTTTCTGCTTGGGTATATGCATAAACGCTTCACTACCAAAAACTTGGAACTCTCTTATGTTTGGTTTTTTGCCACACCACATCTCATATGGAGATTCGCCTTTTAAGGTACTAGTACCAGTTCGATTCAAGACATAAACCGCTGTATTTGTAGCTTCAGCCCAAAATTTCTTCGATAAATTTCTCGAATAACATGGTTCGAGCAGCCTCAACGACTGTGCGGTTTTCTCGCTCAACACTGCCATTCTGCTCAGGAGAATATGCTGCGGTGGTTTCATGACGAATAGAATGTTTGCTGAGAAGTAGTTTAACATCTGCATTGACGAACTCTGATCCATTGTCAGTACGCAACGTTTTGACCGGGTGACGACTTTCACTGCTAGCACGAGCAATAAAATGTTCGATCGAAGAGAAAACCTCCGTCTTGTTCTTTATAAAATACACTGCTTTGAAGTGTGAAAAGTGGTCCTTAAAAAGAACAAAATACTTGGATCCACCAACAGAGATTTGTTCCATAGGACCACATACGTCCGCATGTACAAGCTCACCTGGCTGACTCGCTTGAAACGTGCTCCTTGGAAATGGTAATCTATGCTGTTTCCCATATATACAAGCATCGCATGAAAAATGTTGATCGTCTATGAAACGAATGCCTTCACGTTGCAACTGGGCACGTACATGTGTAATGTTTTGGTGACCCATTCTCTCATGCCATATTTTCAATGGCAAATCTCTAGTGATCGCTAAGTTTCCCCTTTGTCCCATCGGAACCTGCACATTAAAGCACATCTTGAACAGCTGTTCCTGTCGCTCTCCCACTGCCACAACCGCTCCATCATCTGTTGCAAACTCACACCGCAATCTGTCAGACATAAACTTCAATCCTTTGTCCAAGGCACGACTTTGTGAAAAAAGATGCACAGAAATTTTCGGCACATATAAAACATTGGATAGATGCTTTTCACACCACACATTTCCATTAAATGCCAATATATTGATATCACCAATTCCTAGCGCTAACATTTTTTCACCACTTCCAACTTTAATATCAATGGGATCGGAAAAATTCTCATATCGCACAAACCAGTCTTTTTTCCACGTCATGTGGTCGCTAGCTCCTGAGTCAAGGTACCAATTGTCTTTCATATGCTCATCATTAACTATTAATGCATTGCATGTCCGAAAATTCGCCTTTTGTACCTGTCTTCTACTGCCAGACCATAACCGATTATTGTCATCAGTCATAGAGTTTTTCTCCGCTTTCGTCTCACTTCTATTTCCAATCCTCTGTCGATCGGCGCCTACCAAAGTCATTCTTCCCGCTTTCTACTCATTTCCATTTCCAGCCCTCAATTGATCACCCACAGCCACATTATTCATCCCCGCTGCAACCTCACCTTTACTTCCAGTCCATGGTCTATCCGAAAGTTTTGTCATACTGCACATGAGCGCATGCCCCCTTTGTGCCCCACTTCGGTTTCCAGTCTTCTTCTGATCGGTAAGCTTTTTTGGGCACTCTCGTTTCCAATGACCAAATTCATTGCATCTGAAGCACTTTCCTGGTTTGGAGACTTTTGCTTGTTGTTGTTTTCGATGTTTGAGCTTTGCGAGCAGAGCCGTGCTGCTACCACCCGAAACAGACGATTGCGAAAGTACACGTGTCTCCTCCATTATTAGACGCGACGTCAGATTTTCCAAAGTCTGCTGCTCTTTAGCTGTAGACTCCCATGCAGAAAAAAAAATGCTGAAAGCTTTCTGGAATAGTCATTAGGATTTTAGTGATAACCATACTATCTGAAATCTTCTCCCCGATATCTCTGAGTTGCCTGACTATGTTTTCCAACTTCGAAATATGGGTTGCAACGTCATCATCAGGCTCCTTCTCGAAACTATAGAAGCGTTGAAGCAACAGGTGAACATTTGCACTTGAAGTTTGTTCATACACCGCCTTGAGCTTCGTCCACATTTCTTTTGCAGTGGTACAGTTAACAATATGGCGAAGCGGTGTTGTACCTACACTTGTAACAATAATTCGCTGAGCCTTACTGTCGGTTTTCATCCAAGATATTACGCGATCGTTGTATGCAGTCTGATTCTCACTCTCCGCTTTTACTGGTTGTTCACTCAGGCCATTTACCTGATCAAACAGACCCGAAGCGTTAAGTAAAATGCTTAATTGGGATTTCCAGACTGCATATTTCTCTGAATTTTGGAGTTTATCAACTTTAAAAGGTTCAGAATCCATGTTCGTAGCAAGATCGTACGCTCAAAAAAAATATAAACTGTATATATACTACGCGAATTCTTTAAATTTCTACGTGTCCTGGGCCCATAACCTGTTGAACCAAAGGAATAACAAAGCGACCGACTTCTGGGAAGTTCAAAATGAGACTAACTTTATTAGTGGATTTATAATTATTAGTACATGTTTTAATTTCCAGTGAGAGCCAGTGTTGCCAAACTGAGTTATTCAAAGACCAATTCAATATTTCTCAGAGACTAATTCAATATTTCTAACACAAATACATTTCAAATCTGTCGATTGATGTCTCACTCGAGGGGGTGCGTCAATGTTTAAAAATCAATCAATCAATAAGTCAAATTACCATATATCTTAAAATTTTTCTTTCCAATTTTTTTTTAAACAAATGTACTGTAACATAGGAACAGTTATGAGCTATCTACTGCAGGGCGTATAAATGAAATGTTGAACGCATTTGTATTATTTTTATGTTTACTTCCTGCACCGTGTTTTATTATATTGAATCTGCATTGAGGCAAAACAAAAAGTTGTTCCACACGTTCAGTAACTTTTGTAACTCCAATGTGTTACAATAAAAACTGTGCAAAATGTACCAGAAAAGAGCGAAAAAGTAACGACAAAATGGTGTAATGTTCCACGGTACCAAGAAAACTAACAGAGGTGTTGGATAATTTATCTCTACCAACAGAGAAGTGGGCAGTGTGAATAAATGTTATAATTATAGAACACATTAACGTCATTTTGACTGACAGATGTTGCTCTCATTAGCTTTCAGATTATTTAAAAATTCAATGAAAGGCTTTTGTTATAAACGTCAGGTTGTATGTACTTTATACTGTACTATCTTTATTAAACTCTATTCCCCGGATTCAATGCAAGTTACTCGCTCAATGCCTGTGCGTCGTCGACTGCAGGCTGCGATCGTCAGGATTAACTCCTGCACCGATAGTGTTGAATGAGCGCTTGCACACACATACACAGGTATTGACGGTAATGGTAGGGATGGGTATGCTTACACTTTCGAAAAGAAAAGACTTTCAGCTTAAAAGAAACCGGTATTAATCCTATTGAATTCCTTACGTTTGTATTGTGACTTCAACTTATACTTAATATATTCTCTAGCATTGCGAATACAGATATGCACAGCATAGCGCTACGTCAAGGGCTGAAAGAAACACTCAAAACATATAAACGTAGTACAAAACGTTACATAAAACGTTATACTATGCATCTTTAATATATCTCATTGCATAAGGAGGTCTTTGGAGCAAATTGCTTCAAATTTAGTATGAAAAATTCATGCAGTCACCAAAAGGAAAGAGGCCCGAGCTAAACACACAAAAAAAACATTTAAACGATCAAATTTAGAGAGATTCCAAATTCACCAAATACCCTTCATTGTTAAGATCCAAGCTATCCCGGAGCGGATTTTTAATTGGTTGCAATGATTTTGAGATTTACGGCTTGCCAAATTTTCAGCCGGATTGAGGAAAAAACTAACATTGAACTAGTTCTAAATTCCCTTGAATAAAGTGGCGTTGCATCGTTGAAATAGATGTTACCACTACAAAGTAATTGGAAGAATTTTCCTCAGCGAAACACTCGGGCGTATACGTTACCTTAATGGAATCCTTGCCTTTTTTCCAGTTAGGGTTATTTTGAATAATGAGTGAGTGGAATTTTGCAATTTAAATTATTCAATCGTAGCGAATGCTTTTCCTTTAACTTTTAAATGGTTAAGAGTAACTTACTTACTGTTTCTCTGTGGTACACCATCAACTTTTGTCGTTCTCAATAAGGGAAATAAACATCAGCAAAAATACATTATTTTCATTGGATGATGCGCAGCTGTAATATGCAGTGGCTAGGTATTAAGTTCACAGCGAAAGTATGATTTATACACGACCTTACAAACCGTTGACATCGTAGAGTAGTGGGTAAGTGCGTCGGCTGCTACGCTGAAGTTCAAGAGCAAAATAGTATATAAATCTATTTTGCGGCTCCTCCCTTCCGATATGTTTAGCCTAACACAATTTTGCTGATTATTTCTACAACGATAACTCATCTAATGTAACCAGCAGCAACGTAGGTTATATTTGAGTAGTCATAAAATTATGAAATAATGTCAACTGCTCATCAAAATTTCCATAGACATAAAAACACATATTTCTTAAATTACTCCCTACACTATTGTCGCTTAGCATGCAAGCTGAATGTCGCCACTCTTAAGTGGCTACCGGAGACCGGTGTGTCTAAAAACCGCCCTACATTACAACCTTATTCCGTATGTTTTACGACACATCTATACATTCATTATTATTCATGCGATAATTCTGTTTTGCAACGAAAAACAAATTCGGTGAAAAAAGAAGAGATAGAAGCAAAGTTGAAAAAGAAAATGAGATCTAGTTAACATCTACGTACATATGTATCTTCCGGCGGAGAAAAATGTAATTTTATGCATGAAATTCAAGGACATGAAACATGTACGCGTAATTGAAGGAAACTTGAAGTAGGTTGAGGTGAAGCCATGCCCACCAGTGGTACACTTTTACTGGAGCAGCAAACTTGATGATTTAATTATTTCAACTCGACAAGTGGATGCAACATCTTGAAAGAGTTGATGACAATAATATTAGGGAGCATGTATGTATATGCGCCAAGTGGATGCAATTGGGGTAATCTTAGGAAGGTAAGGCGAATGAGAACAGGCTCATTACATAATCAGATTCCTCTTAATTTACAAATGTGTGCTCTTAATTTAAATATCAGAAACTATACTTGAATTGAAAGTTACTTCACACGCACAAGACGTATTCTTACATATGTGAAGTCTCTTCAGTATCTAATTGGTGACAAGCTTGGGCAATATTATTGGAAGTGCGTTTTCGAAATCTCGACTTTTTAAAGTCATCACCGAATATGCGGTAGCAATGATTGCCGTCGTGAGTGTGACAACCATCTGCCAAATCTAGCACGACATATCTACTCGTATACTGGGAGAAACACATATAATAAAGTGGCATCCGAATCTGACATCCTAACCTTGGATGCTGAGGTATAAATATAAGTGAAAATTCGATTTTATTTAGACCATTAAGACCATTAAAAAACTTTTCCAACTGTCATCAGGCTGTAAAATTTGCATTAAAACAACTTATTTGTTTGTTGAGGGTTAAACTAAACAAAAAAAATGTCAATTTGTACTGAAAGTTATGAAAGGTGTTCGAAAAGTCTAAAGGAAATGTAGTATACACTTTTTAAGATTATCTCTTCGTAACTTCGTCCTCTTCAGGTAGCTCTACAGTCCGAAGTGGACCCTACCAATATGCCTTTCCTGCCAGTTGTTTCCAGTACCCCACTTCAAGTTCTTTAAGGGCCCTTCCAACGTGTGCGCTCCATTGTTTTATGGTTGTCCACTGTGGGTCTCTAGACCAGAGTTGTGGCGTTCATTCATTCTGCCCGGCCTAGTCATGTTAAGCGTTGGATTTGTAGACGCCTAGCCACTCTAAAATCGTTTTACAACTTACATATATTTCATGTTAGAGTGTTTTTCTTCATTTCTAACGCAAATGGTAAGCGTTTTATAGTAAGCCACATTGTTTCCGTAACCAACGCCCCGGCTCCTAAAGCGATACCGATCACATTTCACTTTTCGCCATGTCAAATTTTGGTCTATTTTGTACTCCCCTGGACTGAAATCACGATGATAAAGACCTGTCGGTTTCCCAATTGGTTTCAGGCATACACAAAACATGGCAAAAAAGATTTTATACCCAATGTTGAAGAGAGTTATTTACAGGTACTAGGTGCAGTTAAAGACGTATTTTTTCTTAAGGTTCCAGCAACTGGTACTGAGATTTCTCGACCGGCGTGCTGGATCCCTTTCTACAACATCTTACTGATGATTTGGTAAATGAGTTAATAAAATCATCAAAAAGTAGCAAGTTTAGTGTTCCACAAGGATTTAAGATGAGCCCGATCCTATTCATTCTCTTTACAAATGAACTTCTTCGAATGTGTACAAAATCTAAGGTATTTGCATATGCAGATGATATCTTAGAACAAGCAAGAGAAAGAAAAGGAAGGAGGAAATTAATTTATGCAGGTGGAATTTGACAAACTATCAAGATGGTGTCACGACCATGGTTTGGTAATCAACACAAGCAAAACGAAAATTATGCTTATTCGTTCACCAAATAAACCAACGTATCCTGTGTATATATGTATATCATCAAAACGATGATTGTCCAACCACCAAAAGAAGAGAAGCTATTGAAGTCGTCAAAAGCATAAAATATCTAGGCGTTATCATCGATGACCACTTTATCCCGCAGAATCATATTCATCGACTACGACTACAGTTAAAAAGTGCTGCCAGTGCAAAGCGTATCTAAAAAGATATACAACAGAAGAGGTACAAAGACAGGTGTACCATTCACTTGAATCTCGAATACGACACGGAATTTTAGCATAGGGAAATGCAGCAAAGACGCATTTACAAAAAATCGGGAACCTACAGAGACGTTTGATGAAAATCATACAAAACAACAACACTTTTTTTTAGGATGACTGTCACACTTGAATACTACGATAACCTACGTTTACAACAACCCATTCGCCATAATCTCAATACCAGAAGAAGAGCTCAAGAGTTACTTCAAATTCCAGCAGTACATAACAACTACGGAAGGAGGCAGCTTAAGCATATTACCCCAACCTTAATGAATTCGATTCCGACAGATATACAAAATATTAATAATTTGAAAATACGAAAAAAATATATAAAAAAAAACACAATTTCTCAATGTCAATGCCATAGTTTAAATAATTTGTTCTTCATCATACATTTCTTGAATTGTATAAATATTAGTTAGATAGTAATGTAAGTTATTTAAATGCTAAAAGCAGTTAAATCTCTCAGCCATATCACAAATAAGATACGCAGCCACCTGCAGATAAGTCATGAGCTTTGCAGGTAAACCAATTACTGTATGGTACTAGGTGATAGTTTCTTTCTGCCAGTTTTCGGTCGCTTTAGATATATATATGTTATTGTGAACTCAGTGTGACTCTGTTTCTGCTAATTCCATTTTCTCTCCTACAGGCTTTGTAGCTATAGCATTCCTGAAAAATGTTTCGAACAATTTTCCTGCAATTTTGTACCTCTATGTAGATCGCAATGCGATCAATCTGATTGCGGTCGATTGATTACGGAAAAACCAAGCTAATTGCCTTTATACATTTTCGGATCTGGATGTCGTATTCTCCGCGGCAAAGATAAGATGCCAGATTTCAGCAAGAACGTCTTCTGGGTAAAGCTCAGCTCTGAACTGGGTAAGCTCTGGGTAAAGCTCAGGTCTGAGCTTGGTAAAGTTCAGTTCTGAGCTGGGTAAAGCTGAGTGTTGAAATCTAAAAGATCCGTGTGGGAGTACTGATCAGGTATTGCAAGAAAAGGTAGAACCGTCTTTATTGAAATCATATATTTCCTCTATGGGGAAACGAACTGATTAGGCTGATACTCTTAAATTTAACATCGGTGCGTATTTTATGGGGTATTTGTTCCATTTCTAAAAGTTGCGACTAATTCCCTAAGTATACTTCCAGCCTTCTTCAGTCAACTCCATCTTAAGCACCAATCGTTATTGTACACCTGCTACCTTTTTTAAACAAATTTACAGTAGCAAACCTTTTAAAACCTAACGAAATTAAAAAAAAAACGGAAAATTAAGCAGAACTACTACCAAGTTGGCGTACGAAAGAGTAGAGAGAAGCAACAGCTTGTGCTAACTAAGGGGCTTGTTAATTGGACCTAGTTCACCCTGCACTAAAATAAGACGATAGAAATATGAAAACTATTGGTTTGATCGACTTATACATTGAGGAGGAATTGGTTAACAATACACAGTAAAACGTTGGCTCTATAAGCATCGTTGATTTTCTCAATTGTTGGCCCCCATTCTTAGAAATGTTTGAAATAGCAATATATACACAAAATAGGATCTTCTTTCATACATATATAAGTTAACACACTCAACTTTACTCACATCTAGCACTGAGTTCATTGACTTCTTTATTGTATGGTGCAACTATCCGTGTTATTGGATTGAATTGGATACAAATATTTTATATATCGATCAATCTAAAATATATCTAACGCTTCTTTAAACTCGGTCTTAGTTGATTCATTCATTATCATTTTCACGTATAGCTTAGCACTTTCAATGGTACAAATTTAACAGAACAAATCCAAAATCGGATGGTCGCATTTGATGCACCGAAATGGCTTGAGAATTAATTTGGTTGCATAATACTTGTTTACAAAATTGTATTACTATTTCTCGAGTTAGTGAGTTACCTTACACATGTGTACATAGATATGGGCCTTCTGTTGCGTCAGAAACATTTGCCTCATCGAGTCGTTTTTAAAACAAAAGTCTAACAGATGCGCAGCTGTTACCTCTGTGAGCGATTCGTGTTTGTATAGAGTAGTCCTACATATAGTACAATCATGAATAATGCGTATATTAGTTCAATAAGTACTGAAGTACTATCAATGATTTTTCGAATATTTCTCTTTGTGGGTCATTGCAGCTGTGATACTCAGTAGTAAGGTAAGGTCTCCTCTTGATAAGTTAATTTGCAACTGAAAAATTAGTTAAGGCTTAAGTCTTTTTTAGTAATTACAAAATAAAAGGGAAGCAGTGCAAGGTAACAACAAAAAGTATAAAATAAGATCGTATCCAGAAGTTGGCCGAAAGCAAGAGTACATGCAACTCAGGAAATCTAACTACCAATTCTACAAGGGTGATACACAAACTTATTTGTAAAAAGTAAATCTACGTCGATTGTGTGGGCGGCTTACAAAAAAAACAGCGAATGCTCTTGTACAAGGTTATGCAACCGAGAGTTTATTTCAACAAACAACATGTTTTTATATATGACAGATCTGATACGAAAACCGCTAATGGAGAGATTTCAGTACAATCAACCCATCAGATGATGCAGCATTTTAACAGTGTCATCCACCACACATACATAAAAGTCTATGACGTTTATATGTATGTACAGTGGAGTACACTAGTCACCGACAAGTGAATTTTAATTTAAAATAGCCTACAGCTCGGCCATCCTGATAGGTTAATCGACCCGATTACAATATAGTCTCCTTTAGTGTTACCAAAATAATTCACAATCAATTTTAACAAATTAATATGAAAATAAAATTAACAAACATTTCAAGAATTCGAATTTAAATAAACTTAGCTCAAATTCAAATATAGAACATAATACTGTATTTCTTCTTTAAAAGTAAGAACAAAATTTATTTCGTAGAAAATAAGGTTTGACCATAAGTCGCATGCATATCAAAAATGTAGTCATGATTTCTTAAGAATCAAACACCTCTGGACGTCCCTCGGCTTCATCAACGTTCTCCAGCTGTTGTTGTTGCTCGACATTATAGGGCCTCATATTGCTTGGCGACGATATACCCTTGTACGGCAGACGGGTTAACTGCAGACCTTCAATATCCGCAATCAAATACCTGTCGTTGGGTAGAACCTTCTTGATTTCATATGGCCCTCTATATTTTGCAAGTAATTTCTTATTAACCCCTGGTGTTGTACTGACATTTTTTATCATTACGTATTCGCCCTGTTGGTAAATTCGGGGTTTTTTATGACGACTATCGTAATAAATTTTGTTCTGTTATTGAGCCTTTTTGGTGTTATGATTTGCCTGATTACGAACCTCAGTAAGATTAGCCTGTTTTTCTCCTAAAGCAGTAACAAGAAATTCTCTAACACGATCAGATAACTCACCTTTCTGATTTTGGCCGAACAAGAGAACGCTTGGTGTGAATCCTGTGCTTCTATGAACAGTATTGTTAATGGCAAATTCAACCTTAGCCAAATGCTTATCCCAACAACTATTTGTGGTTGCATCGCATTCTTTTGCAAGCATAGGTATCAGCACACGATTCACACGTTCTACTTGCCCGTTTGATTGTGGCGAATGTGTAGCAATCTTTACATGTTTCACACCACATTCCTGTAAGAAATCTACAAATTGGTTTGAAGTGAAACATGTTCCACGGTCAGAAATAATCCTATTCGGCCTTGAATAGTTTTCAAAATATGATTTCAGACATACTATGGCTTCTTTGCTTGAAGTTGTTTTTACAGGATATAGCTTAGTGAATTTTGTAAAACTGTCGACAATCAAAAATATGTGTTTCTTCCTAGCTTGAGAATTAGGCAATGGACCAATATGGTCGACGTGCACCGAATCAAAAGGTATGTTTCCTTTAGGAATGGAATGCAAAAATCCTTCTACTTTACCAGATGGGGGCGAAAAGTAAATGCATTTCAAACACTTGTCAATATAAGCTTTAATTATATATTTCATGTTTGGAAACCAATAGGTTCCAGACAGGTGTTCGTAGCACTTTTCAACACCTAGGTGGCACATCGCTTCATGGTGTGTTATTATGACTTGGTCTTCCATGTTTTGTGGAACATAAAAACGAACCTTATCTTTCCACTTCCGATATATTAAACCATCGATCATCTCATATTGTGAGCTTTCAGCTTTCTCTAATTTCGAAGAGATCGATACAATTTTAGGGTCTTGTCGTTGGGCTGCTGCCAACAGAAATTCGAAAGCCTCATCGTCAACATGTAAAATGTTAAACGATCGACTTAAAACATCGACATGTGTCATGCGTTCTCCCTTTCTGTGTTCCACTACGTAGTCAAGCTCTGCAACTCTAGCGCCCACCGCGATATACGTGCATTCAAAGATTTCTTTTTTAATGTAAGTGTCAGAGCTTGACAATCAGTGACAATTTTAAAAGGTATTCCAATTAAATAAACTTTGAACCTTCTTAGTGCGTAAATAATTGAAAGGGTTTCGAGTTCATAGCTGTGGTATTTACCTTCAGCTTCCGTTGCCCTCTTTGAGAAGTAAAAAACAGGGTGAAACTTCCCATCTGTTTGCTTCTGTACTAGCACTGCACCAAAACCAATGCTGCTTGCATCGCAATGAAGCTCAGTGATACAATGAGGACTGTATATAGCTAAAAGTGGTGATGCCACAAGCTTGTCCTTTAGAAGTTCAAATGTTTCTGCCTCCTTCAGACCAAACACAAAAGGAGTATTTCTTTTTAGCAAATCATATAAGGGTTTTGCGATGTTAGCGAAATTCTTAATAAATTTTCGAAAGTAGGAGCATAGTCCTAAAAAACTATGTACATCCTTCACGCACATTGGTTTTGGAAAACTTTTAATTGCACTTAAATTATCATCATTAGGCCTTATGCCGTTTTGATTAATTTTATAGCCCAAATAAGTAATTTCTTCCTGTAAGAAGGTACACTTATCGAATCGAATACATAGGCCATTCTTAACAACCATGTCTATGACATTCGTTAAGATGACTAGATGTTCATCAACACTCTGTGTTGCGATAAGGACATCGTCAAGGTATGTTATAATTTTACCCTCGGAAATTAATCTTTTGAAGATATGCTTCATATATCTTTCGAAAACGGAAGGAGCGTTTTTGAGACCAAACGGCATCCTCGTAAACTCATATTGACCTAGTGGAGTAATAAACGATGTGTACTTCGTAGAATCATCGGACAACTGAACGTGATAAAAACCATTCTTAAGATCCAAAGTTGTAAAATACTTTTTATCCTTAAGACGATCAAGATGGTCTTCTATCAATGGTAACGGATAATTATCACGTACAGTGACCTTGTTGAGTTCGCGGAAGTCAACACAAAGTCTTAACTCCTTGTTCTTTTTCTGAACAAGCACAATCGGAGACACATATGGAGAATTGGATTCTCGTATGATTCCATCCTTAATAAGGACATCTAGAATCTTCTGAAGCTCTATCTTATGAGCATACGGAAGCCTACGCGGTGCACAAAAAAAGGGGGTGTCTTTCGACAAAACAATTTTCATTTCGAAGTCTGTTTTTGGGTTGAATGAATTTTTATTTGCAAAATATGAGGGCTTAACTATATCTTTTACTTTTTCTTTAACTTAAAGTTACTTAAAGCTGTGTTAATATTGATTTGAAACTCACCTTCTTTCGTGTCGATATCAATGTTCATTATTTGTTGAACGAAATCAATGTCCTCAACACAGACAATGCTTTTTCCACTGGAGCTTTTGAAAGTTTTCTGATCGCCGCTGGGTGTCTCGAGTTGATTTTGATTCTTCGGGAAATCTTGATTAAATTGCTCTTGATGAAGAAGTGCCAAACCTGATTTTCCGAAAAAATCTCGTCCTAAAATAACGGGATAATTCATTGAGTAATTTTTTACAACTAATAAGTTCAAATTTATAAATTTATTTTTGTATGTGATGCAAGTTTTTATACTTCCCAAAGTTTCGAGACGACTTCCATTGACTCCATAGTAAGACCTTGTTGATTTGCCCAATGTTGATAGGAAGACTGCTGGCAAAAACCTTTCCTGGATGAAGCTGATTGGGCTTCCTGAGTCCAGAAGGGTCAGAAGAGATGTGGTGCTCCTTACAAACTCTCTTTCCCATTGAAATTCGATGACCTTTTCGAAGTCGTTGACGTTTTTCATTAATGATAAGGCGGTGTGAAGAGGAGTTGTGTGAGGTCCACCATCAAATTCCAGCTGTTTTAAATCTTTTGTACACGTCGGCTCTTCGGTTTGGTTCTCCAACATCATCACTGGATCTTGGTTTGGGCACGCAGTCGATATATGCCCTAGCTTACCACATTTGTAGCAAACAACATCCTTCTTGGTGTAGCTCCCGCGTGTTACATTTCGTTGGTTACTAGAACTTGGTCCTGTTGTTTAAGGGTTATGTGTGACAGTGGATGGCGTTTGATAACCAGATGAATTAGCTGTTGTTCTCGCTGTTTTCCCCGCATGGTAAGAATTTTGCTTCTGCTTTTGGTATTTTCGCAGGGCAACCTTCAATTCTGCTAGATTGTCCGCACTGTACAAGATGGTCTTATTTAATTCAGAATCGGGTATTCCTTTGATGATGAATTGAATCAAATCTCCTTCATCCACTTCGATGTGCGAGGCAATTTCTTGCATGTGCAACACATATTGTTGCATGGTTTCATCTTTTCGTTTTTTTCTATCGCGTAGCTCACCATACACATCAGATTTTGTCACAATTTTACGGAATTCATTTTTTAAAGCACTTCTAAGTTCACACCAACTTTTTGGACAAATCGTCCGTATAAACAGTTTCGCTGTGCCGGTTAGAAGCCTCTTGCAATATATAAATTTTGCTCTTTCATCCAGGTGAACAATTTCTGAGCATTCCTCGAATTGTTCGATCCACCTTTCGATTGGAAAATTGTCGTCTCCGCTGAATGGAGTAATAGAATCTTCCACATCTTTGAAATTACAAGTGGTGGTGGATCCTGCATTGGAAATTGTACTGTCCTCCATTTGCAATTCACGTAGTTGTTGCCTTAACTTGGCTATCTCCTGTTTTTTCTGCGTAATCCGCCTCAGCTTCGCCAACTCCGCATCCAGAAGTTCTTCCTCGTCGTCACCACTCTTCTCTTCTTCTTCACTATCCTCTTCTGATTCATCATCTGTCGCATTTTCTCTGTTCTTCGTGGAGGCTTCGTGCATTAAATTCTGAAGATCTTCTTCCAGGAATTCCTTTACTGCTTCGTATACTCGAACCTTTAGCTCCGCCTTAGTACCCGTAGTATGCAACTTCAGTATCCGTAGAACATCCTTTAACTTCAAAACCGTTCCCGATTCTAGAAAATCTGACCACTCTTCGGACATAATTTAGTATAATTACTACGAACTAACGCGGTTCACTTGTCCAACTTCAACGAAACTCGTTTTTTACTCCTCTCAAAATTACTTCGGTAAAGTCACGTGCACTCTATCCCACTTCTGAAAAAACTGTGGGCGGCTTACAAAAAAAACAGCGAATGCTCTTGTACAAGGTTATGCAACCGAGAGTTTATTTCAACAAACAACATGTTTTTATATATGACAGATCTGATACGAAAACCGCTAATGGAGAGATTTCAGTACAATCAACCCATCAGATGGTGCAGCATTTTAACAGTGTCATCCACCACACATACATAAAAGTCTATGACGTTTATATGTATGTACAGTGGAGTACACTAGTCACCGACAAGTGAATTTTAATTTAAAATAGCCTACAATTGGTTTCACAATATTTGTTTATGCAATTATTTGTCGTCTACCTGATTAACACAGACTGATTGTGTTTTTTTGTAGTAAAGAATTTTCTTCCTGTAAAAAAGTTTGAAACTTTACTGAAATAACTCGTTCGTTTGTGTGTTAAAATTGAAAAGAAGCTAACATTATATATAATTGTTTGCCTCTAAGTTATGACTGAGGAAGTTAATTACTAAATATATGGAAATATATTGAACTTATCGGTTGCTCATCGATGTCGATAATTTTAAAAAGAGGAGGTTTTCTCCAAGTCCAACTTCATTATATAACGTCAAGCATGTTCTACAAGCAATTTGTACCATCATTCTCATATTTTGTCTTATGTGCATATACAGGACGTTTCAATGATATGGTAAACAATGCGATATTTAAATTATTTTCATTTGTATGTAGCTTGGACTGTTGGATGGCAACCACCCATCAACAATAACAATCATGCAGCATGAGTAAATTAAAAGAAATTAAAAAAATATTGCCGACCCTCAATTTGTTGCACAGTATAGCTAATTACTTTTTTTGGGACGCATTCAGTGAGTTGATTTTGCAATAAAATTTAATCAATACCTCATTTTCGTTCACATATCACCATTAACTTTGCCAAAAACTCTATAACTTTGTTCACTGACTTGCACTGAACGACCTCATCCATTGTTTGAGATTTAATCAACATTTTTTAAATGTATTCAGTTTCCACAATATTATAATCCATTATTTGTAAAGTAGTTCAATTGAGTCACTGTACATTATGAAAAAGCTCTAAACATTGTCTATCTCTTTCCTTCTTTCTTAGACCTTTGAATATACTGTGGTGTTGAAAGACAAATCGGCTAGAACACTAACAATTAGTTAGTGGAGACTTAGATTTTTTGTAATGATTTACATGGTACGATCCGATCGTTCGATGTCTCGTCCACTTGGATTTCAATCGCAGCCGCTTCAACACCAACAGTCTGTTCTTGGTAATTATCCGGTAAATTCTGTTAGATGTAATTTTGTTACAATTGTCATTTTTATATTAACATTGTACTAATTTTTGGTTTGATTATAATAAACATTCTTGTACAGTCAGCTAATCATTGAGTTTTCAAACATACAAATTTGTGGTCCTTCGAAAAGCCGGATAATTATGTCTACTTTAAAGCAAAAATACGGTAGCATTAAAGGTCGCTTGACTCGCGCGCGTGAATTCGTATCGTCAATCCCGGAAGCAACGACGTTAGAAATGTTGGAGATTCGGTTAAAAAATCTCAACGATATTTGGTCTGAATTCTCGGAAGCGCATGTGGCTATCCTTGAGAATTGTGCCTCTGTTGAAGAAACTGAAACGTGTGAAGCAGAATTCGCGGAATATGAAGATCGTTTCTTTGATGCACATGCTGGATTAACCACGTGTATCCGTAAACTGCAACCGACAAAGGAACAGTGCCCTAATTCATTGTCTGAACAACTCGCAAGTCAGCAAACCAATTTTCTTCAAAAACTGAATGCTGCATCGGAAAATTCGTCTCTTCATTTACCAAAATTTACTGTGCCTATATTTTGTGGTGACTATAAAAATTGGCTGTCGTTTCGCGACTCGTTCTTGTCTACGGTTGACAATAAAAAATATCTTACGGGCACACAAAAATTTTTTTATTTGAAGTCTTTCTTACGTGACGATGCAGCCAATTTAATAAAGCATATAACAGTGTCTGAAGCGAATTACGCAGAAGCTTGGGATCTCCTGGATCGTCGTTATGACCGCGTGAACTTAATCGTTCAATCGTTCATACAGACATTTTTGTCTCTTTCCCCAGCTTCTATCGGCAATGTAAAAGCCCTTCGAAAGTTAACAGATGGCGCGGACGAAGTTATTCGTGGCCTAAAAGCCTTAAATTCCACAGATCGTGACCCGTGGGTGATCTATTTATTACAAAACAAACTTGACCCCTGCACAAAACAGGCTTGGGCGGAGTGCGTCGGTTCGCGTGATGATGTCAAAATCGAAGAACTATTAGACTTCTTAGAACATAGGTGTGATGCGCTTGAATCCTGTCAATCGGTCGTGCAGACAGGTGTTTCGCGAGCAAAGAATCCTGGAACAATTCGTGCTCACGTTGCTGAGGCGAATCAATCAAATATACAGTGTCCCAAGTGCAAAAGTCAACACGTTTTACAACAGTGTGCTGAATTCGTGGCCCTTGATGTTGATTCTCGTCGTAACTTTGAAAAAAGTAATTCATTGTGCTTTAACTGTCTTCGTTCAGGACACTCTGCTAATAAATGTCGCTCAATGTTTCGGTGTCGTCAATGTAAATCGCGTCACCATTCTCTGGTTCACTCGCAGGAGCACAGTAGCAGTTCTTCAACAGTCAGTACGGTCCACCATCCATCACCTTCTGGACATACGAGTAAGCAGTCTCTACCTATTTCAACAATCGTTAATAATCATTCTGTAGAAATGGGTTTAGTTAAACAGGTAATTCTTCCAACAGTACTGGTCAAGGTTAGTGACAAGGATGGTAAAGTTGTTAGTTGCAGAGCACTTCTAGATTCTGGGTCACAGGTATCATTTGTGTCAGAATCATTTGCTCAAAGGCTGGGACTGCCCCGTAAGCACGCTAGAATTCCGATTTGTGGTGTTTCATCGACTGCAGCAGGACATACTCGTGGTTCTGTATTAATGAAACTGTGTTCTCGCATAAATCAAAACCATTTGTTCATTAATGCATTCGTCCTAACCAAATTAACCTCGAATCTACCAAGTCAATCGTTCGATGTTTCGAAATTGCCACATGTTAGCGGGTTGGAGTTAGCTGATCCCTTTTTTAATGTTGCTAGTCCAATTGATGTTTTCATCGGAGCAGACAAAATGTGGTCTGTCGTCGAAGGTGAGCAGATTCGCGGGACAAATCCTATTCTCCAAAATATGATTTTCGGCTGGGTTGTAAAAGGTGAGTTACTCGATCCTATCTGTACAGAGAGTTCTTCTGTTTCATCGTTATGTACCACCCTTGACGTCGATGTGTTACTTAAACGGTTTTGGGAACTAGAGGAAGTGAAACCACTTCGACATGAATCACTTCGAGATGACGAGGTGGAAAAACATTTCATAAAAGCATTTTCACGTTCCTCGGATGGAAAGTATGTCGTTGAACTGCCCTTCAAAACGTTCCTTCCTTCCTTTGGTGATTCGCTGAAATCCGCTCTTCATCGCTTGTTTATCCTCGAAAGACGGTTTCAGAAGGATAAGTACACACAGTACTCGAGTTTCATGAACGAGTATTTACGAATGGGACATATGGTTCGAATTCCACCTGAGGAGATTAATGCCAACTTTAGGGAACAATTTTATCTTCCTCATCATGTCGTTCTCAAACGTGTCGTCTTCGATGGGTCAGCCAAAGATTCATCTGGAATTTCTCTCAACAGTCAGCTGTTTGCAGGGCCACCCATTCAAAGAGATTTGTTGGGTGTTTTTTTGCGCTTAGACGGCATAAATATGTTTTCTCTGCAGATATTGTCAAGATGTTCCGGCAAATTTGGATGGCCGATAAACACTGCGATTACCAGCGGATTGTATGGCGTGAAGAACCTACGGGCAAAATTGAACATTTTCGGCTACGCACGGTAACGTACGGAACGGCTTCGGCTCCATTTCTAGCAGTTCGGGTGTTAAAACAGATTGCGGAGGACTACAAGCTTCAGTATCCAAATGCTGCTCGGATTCTTTGTAATGATGTGTACGTTGATGACATCATGACTGGAGCGAACTCGGTAGATGAACTTATTGATCTGCAATCGGAATAAGTGTCGCTGTTATCCAACGCCAAATTGGAATTGCGGAAATGGAGTTCGAATTGTTGGCCTCTTCTGTCTCGGTTGAAGAAGGAAGATTGTCAGTTTTCGTCGGTTGATACAGAGCGTCTTAATTCGGTCATCAAAGTGTTAGGGATGCACTGGAATCCTAGAACAGATGTGTTTTCGTTTCGTATTTCGGTGTCGCGGTTGAATCTGTCCCCTACTCGACGTACCCTACTATCAGAAATCTCACGATTATATGACCCTCTTGGTTTCTTAGCTCCTTGTGTGATTTTGTTTAAACTTTTATTTCAGGAGCTTTGGTCATCAGACTTAAAACTCGGATCCCCTGCCAACGACATTAGCAAACAAGTGGATAAAATATCAAAGTGAGCTTCATTACCTTGAGCGTGTCCGGGTTCCAAGAAATGTTTTTGCCTCATTCGAAGACATAGAGATGCACGGGTTTTCTGATGCTAGTGCTGTTGCTTATAGTGCTGTCGTATATATCCGTTCTAAGATCGCGCCAAATCGATTTAACACAATTCTCGTAGCAGCAAAAACAAAGGTTGCTCCGCTCAAACCCGTTTCCATTCCGCGACTTGAACTATGTGGTGCCTTATTATTATGCTGTCTGATAAACTTAATTACTTCGTCAATGAACATACGATCTAAAATTTGTGCTTGGTGTGACTCGGAAATAGTGCTTCATTGGCTGTCTTCTCCTCCACGTCGTTGGACATCGTTCGTCGCGAACCGTACATCAATGATCCTCGAAACAATTCCACGATATGCTTGGAACTATATCGCTTCGGAATCAAATCCGGCGGATTGTGCATCGCGCGGTATATTACCATCGGCAATTAACGAACATCCACTTTGGTGGAACGGACCCGCTTGGCTTTCGTTGCCACAAGAACTTTGGCCAGCATCAAGGTTCTCAGTGTCACCGCCTGACGAGACCGTGATAACGAAGGAGGAGAGGCCACCAGCAAAACAAGTGTTTCAAATCTGCCCTGATGAGAGCGTTCTTTATACCCTAATTAATAAACATTCATCGTGGTACAGATTGCAAAGGGTAGTTGCATATTGTTTCCGATTTATTGCTAATTGTCGTCTTCCATCTTCTTGCAGAATCAAGGGTTTCTTAACGTGTAATGAAATTCGGTCGGCCCAGCAACGGATTTTAAGATATCAGCAGAAGATCGCGTTCGGAAGTGAAATAAAGTTGCTTGCAAGCAGTCGGATACTCCCAAATAAATCTAAACTGTTACGGTATACACCATTCTTAGATTCGAATGGACTCTTGCGAGTTGGAGGGCGTATACGACATGCTAATATTGGATTTAATATAAAACATCCAATACTTCTTCCCAATAACCATCTGTCACTTATCATAGCAACTTATATTCATAATGTTTATTTACATCCAGGGGTCTCGGAAACGTTTGTCATCGTTCGTCAGCAGTTCTGGATACTGGGTAGCAGAAACCTAATACGTAAAGTCGTTCACAGATGTAAGGTATGTTTTTTGGAACGTAAATCGACAACAGCGCAGTTGATGGGAGATTTACCACGTCTACGCGTTACACCGGCACGACCATTTACAAACACCGGATGTGATTATGCTGGGCCCTTTACTATACGATTGTCTAGAACGCGAAATGCAAAAACAGCCAAGGGATACATTGCTCTGTTTGTTTGTTTCTCCACTAAGGCCCTTCATGGGGAAATGGTGAGTGACCTAACTACCGATGCATTCTTAGCCGCCTTCAGACGATTTGTTGCTCGACGCGGAAAACCATCGAATGTCTATAGCGACAATGGCACTAATTTTCATGGGGCTCGTCGGTGTTTGAACGAAATGCATCGGGCTGTGTTATCGACCACTCACATGGACGAGGTGGTGGCGGCGCTTGCTAAGGATGAGATAGCATGGCACTTTATTCCTCCTTCCTCCCCACACTTCAGCGGGTTATGGGAGGCAGGGATAAAATCTGTGAAACTCCATTTACGCAGGGTGATTGGTTCTTCAATATTGACTTTCGAAGAGATGTACACAGTACTCAGTCAGATTGAAGCCGTATTAAATTCTCGTCCTCTTTGTGTTCTCTCAGATGAAGATCTAAATCCATTAACGCCTGCTCACTTTCTTATAGGGGAACCCTACACTGCAGTTCCAGAGCCAAGCTGTGACAATGTATCGCCCAACAGACTATCATATTGGAAATTCATTCAGAGCATGGTTCAAGGGTTTTGGCGAAGGTGGCACGTGGAATATATTACATCGCTTCAAGAACGACCTAAATGGCAACATCCAAAGGCGAATCTCATGATCGGCGATGTAGTCGTAATCCGAGAACCGAATCTACCAACAGCAAAATGGTTACTCGGTCGACTAGAGAAGATTCATCCAGGTACAGACAACCGTACTCGTGTTGCAACAGTCAGGACAACACGGGGATTATTTCTTCGTCCAATTACGAAAGTTACAGTTTCCACAATATTATAATCTATTATTTGTAAAGTAGTTCAATTGAGTCACTGTACATTATGAAAAAGCTCTAAACATTGTCTATCTCTTTCCTTCTTTCTTAGACCTTTGAATATACTGTGGTGTTGAAAGACAAATCGGCTAGAACACTAACAATTAGTTTTTTGTTTTGAGGTACATGGTACGATCCGATCGTTCGATGTCTCGTCCACTTGGATTTCACTCGCAGCCGCTTCAACACCAACAGTCTGTTCTTGGTAATTATCCGGTAAATTCTGTTAGATGTAATTTTGTTACACTTGTCATTTTTATATTAACATTGTACTAATTTTTGGTTTGATTATAATAAACATTCTTGTACAGTCAGCTAATCATTGAGTTTTCAAACATCCATCATAACTTGCCATTTACCTATCCTCTTAACTTATGCATAATTTTTTCACAAATTCGTCTTCTCAAAATTTAGAAATAAGAAACAATACCTGTCTGTCCCATTTAAGATGCAAACGGTTTGTTGTACACGAATGAGACGAGCAACAGAACGGAATCCAACACTTATGTCTTTTGTTTTTCATTGTTTTACCCACACCAATACTCCCGTAGCTGTGTGAATTAACTTAAGACACAAATTTTACTTTCCCTGCAAAAAGGCGCAAACTGACTACCAAATGAGAGTGGCTAATTTGCATGCTTTGTTTTACCTCTGGGTAGTAAGAACAACATGAGTGTACTTGTAAGAGGACGCAACTTCTTAGAGGTTCAGATAATGTCAGATATCCGATTAGTTATCGGAAGTAATTAATTTGATTTTTATGGTTTTCAGCGACACTATCTGAGATTGTAAACGATTTAAATCGTAAATCATAATTTTTTTTTCAATAATTTGTTTGCTTAAAGGGTCCAAGTCTGTACAGTTTCACATAATCTCACGATTTCATGTCTACAATCACAGAATTTGGTCCGCATGGAGAAATTTCCAACAAATTTAAGGAAACGTTCGTGTGGGAAACATCTAGGTTCGATTGACCTCTTTGTTTCCTTAGTTGGTAATTGAGTTGTTTTCTGTTTGGAGTTTGTTGAATTTTATGATATACATTGGGTGCTCTTCGATTGGCGAGCGCAAGGGCAAATATTCTGGTAGTGTTTACTGCGATTATGAAAATTTTCTGATTGGATTTTATACCCCAAACTCGAATTAAAGATTCAAATAAAAGGTAGATATGTTTCGTTGAAGTAGGAGTGACAAAGATGGTATTGATGGATTTCGATATTTGTGAGGGAAAGTATGCATATAAAATGTAAATCGGCATTAAATTAAGGAAGGTTAAATACCCATTTAGTTGCAGAGCAATCATCTCAAATTTCACAATCATTTTGGAATGGTCATTTGGATAACTTTCGACCCTCAACTCAAGGAACTGAAACAAAATAGTTTACTGCTGTTTCAGAGTGAAATTATATTCCTAATAGAATTTGAATGACTTGCAATCAACCACAGCTATAATAGAATTTTGTTTTCTACCGAACAGTAATATATATATATATATATATATATATACCCAATGTTTAGTGAACATTCTGAACCCGATTTGTTCAAACATCACGTAGCAAACAACTTCACTCGTTGCCAAAAGAAGAGCTACAAGTTGACTAGCATATGTGTTTCCTATGTAAATCAAAAGTGAGGAGTGAGAATTTAACCTTTCAACAACACATATGCCGGAGAAATTTTCCTAGGAGGCGATCTGGAAGTGATTAGGCAAGCACATCTGATTTGAAAATGAGTGACCAAATTACTAATTCTCTTAATTTTTTTAAAGACTGTATTTATGCTCATTCGACGTAGGTAATTGGAAATACAGTAGAATCTCGAAAACATTAACGGTTCGGAAAGATGAACGATTTTCTTTCCATCATTCTCCCGGGTGACAGTCTACTATAAAGCAGTTTTTTAAAGAAAAACATCTAAATAAGCCTGCTTATTTCCCTCTTATGAACATTTTCTTAAGGTTCCGTCTACAAAAACGGCACCATTATAATTTCACACACAGCACAGCAATTTATTCGTCCGTTAGTTTGGTGCTCAATTTTACATAAAAATAAGAATGGCGACTAGCTTTAATATATGCTATATACTTTTGAAAAGCATTTACTCCTCTTACGATAAGGTCTTCTTTTAACTATTATCTTTAACTTTTCTAATAAAAAGTTGAGTGTTGCCTGATAATAATCTCAAAGTTATAGCGCAACCAAACAATAAACCACAAACTATGAAACATGCATAACACATTTTTTTTTTTAAATTTTGATAAAATATCAGCTTTCAATACAAACATTGGCACTGACAATCTTCCCATGGTTCACTGATATCTTTTTTGCTAATGTTCGTCTTGCAAACGATCTGAATACTGTGATTACCATATATTAATAGTACTTGCTGAAATACAATATCTCGTAGGAAGCCCTTCGCAGGACAAGGCAAATTAAAATTACATTACAATAAAAAGGGCCGTAAACGCAGAAATTCTCACTTGGAAAGTTTCATTGTTTTCGGGGAAACGTAAACGCAGTCTGGCGGGGCTTCATGGAGTAGAACGACATGATGGCAGGCGACTAAAAGACACATGCATATACATATATCATACTGTAGATTGAGTTTACTGCTATTCACGGGACTCTTTAGTTTGTGCTGGCATTGAACTGTAATGTTTTTTGAAACGAAGAAATGGTTAAAAAACGTGCATGGTTAAAAAAGTTCTGGAGCACCAAACATAAAGGCGGTAGTGGAATAAGGAGCAGTACTATACATACATTGATGACAGCCCAGGTACTCCGTGACTACGCTTTCTCTTTTTAAAATCCTTATTGAGAAATGAAATCGTTTAAATGGACTCCTTCAAGTATCCTTTACCATAAAATATGAAGCATGAATCATCCCTATATAAATCTTTCGAATAGCGTTTTGATCGTTTTCTCACTAGCAGCTCGCGGCTCCCCTTTTTGGTGACGTTTAATTGCCATTGCCTTACAGAAAGAAATTTGAGTAGGATATCACGTGCCCCACCAAAACTCGCCCGATTAATAATAATTTTCCTAAGTAACTGTCAGTGTTAAATACCACAAAATATCGACGGTGGCTTTTAAAATGCATTGTCAACTCTCCACGCAAATATGCACAAAATCTGTTACTTAACTTGATGAAATGCACGCTTAATAACGAAGTCACCTCAAATTTATCATTTCCAAGGTTTGATTCGAAATGGAATAATAGTCGCGCAAATCTGTGTTTATCTTTCTAGTTGACCTTTCGCGTGAGTTAGAAAAAGCAAAACAAAAACAGAACAAAAAACTGAACCCAAGCAAGGATTTTGCTTCTCTATTCAGTTGACGCAATAACAATAATAATAAAATAATGATGGCGCTACAGTCTGAAGCGGACGTGGTCCTAGCTTCTACAGTTATTGTTCTATTGTTCTCTCACGGGTGGAGGGGATCTAAAAGTTTAAAGACGACACTGAAAAGCGATATTGAGAAGCGTTTTCTAAACGGTTACGCACTTTTTATTTTGTCAGTGACTCGAAGAAGGAGAAGGTAGACCCGGGAGGTTTTTTTTAAATGTATTTTTTCTGTGTTGGAAATTGAATCTAAGGCGATGCATCTTTATCAAATACACCAATGAAGTGATAAGCTGTAAAATTGTTTCCTATCCGTCAATCATCTCTATGCAACAAACGGTAAATTGCTTACACTACTGTAGACTGAAAATTGTGTGTTTGTTTTCTATTTGTAAATTTTTCAAGAGTTGTGGATTTATTAATTTGGGGACTTTAATTTTGGACATTTTGTGGATCTCCCGTTCGAAACAGCTCGAATCTCAGCGTTATCTCTTAGATTAATTTTAACCCCAAAATGGACAGTAGTAGTAAAGTGCATTTGTGTGGTAAGTTTTCATGAGTTCCGCATACAGTATCACATTAAGTGTTATTGCATATTTAATGGGAATCCAAAATGCTGTATGACACAAGAAACACCTTCTTTTTCCTTCTTCTTGTGGCGCTACAGTCTGGGGTGAACCTGGACCTCAACCAACAAACCTCTCTAGCTAACAAGATCATTTGTTAGCTGTCGCTAGTTGTGCACACTTACTGGTTGGCTGTGCCAACTTTGACGTGAACGTCCTCTGTTGCGTTTTCTCACTAGTTCAGAGTCAAAGACTCTTCGGACCGGAGCTAAGTGGTCCATATGCTCTACTTGATTTAGCAATCTTATGCATTGGATCCGTAGATTCATGTCGCTATACAACATCTACGAGTATATGGAGTTCGTGGTTGAATTTTCTCCTCAGAATGCCATAAACGTAAGCAAGACAAAAGATCGCACGTAGCTTCTTCATACGCTTTCGATATTGTACATGCCTCTGCGCCGTAAAGCAGGACAGCTTTGTCTTTCGAAAGGGGGCTATATTATTCAATTAGCCCAAATGAAGAGCAGCTGGCAAGAGTTATTCTATGTCTTATCTCAGTACTGATGTTGCTTGTACTGTATACCTTGGAGAAGTGGTAGGCGAAGTTCTTCACTACCTCGAAGTTGTAGCTACTTATTGTGGCGTTCTGGCCAAGTAGTCGATGTTGTGCGTTATTTGTCGACAGCATGTACTTCATAGCATGCCCTTGTTTCCCATCAGACCCATATTAGCCGCTCCCGTTTCAATGCCAAAAAACGACAGCTCGCTGTGTACGTCACCCGCGTATGCTAGCATTTGTACGGACTTCTGAAAGGTCGTATCTCTAGTGTTGGCCAGTAAGTTCTGCGCGATCTTCTCAAGAACTATATCGAAAAAGTTGTCTAAAATAGTTTTTTGACATTAAAGGTCTCGTTGAGTTCTTTACCGATCTTGATGGAGCAGCGAGAATTCTCCGTTGTCATCCTGCTCGGTCTGAATTTGGCAGGAATATCAAAACTGGACAATCATATCATAAAATTATTTCATTGCTCACATTATACAGTTTGCTGTGAGGTCTGTTGATCGATTCCAAGAAATCACTTAATTGGATTTTCAGTGGTGGGTTAAGCCTTTGCTTTCCAATATGATTTTCCTTTTATTTATTTATTTATTTATATAAGTGTCCTTATTCTTTATTCCAAAATTAGGAAATAATTAGTCCTTAATTATGGTGATACGGTCAGACAATCCTTTAAAAGGAAGTGATATGAATAAGCTCAACGCATTGGATTAAGCTTTAGATATATTCGCAAAGAAGTCAGTTCAGAATTTGATTCGATAGTTTTTTGTATGCAATGTAAGCAAAC
The DNA here is from genome assembly GCA_930367185.1 of Myathropa florea. Lineage (NCBI taxonomy): Eukaryota > Metazoa > Arthropoda > Insecta > Diptera > Syrphidae > Myathropa > Myathropa florea. Next base: position 68,485,371 of record OV884003.1, on the reverse strand, counting down.
TACCCAATCAATTGTAAGAATTTCAAATGAAATGGTTTTAAATCTATACTGCAGTATTGTAATTGGGCAATTCTTCATTTCATTTCATTTCATTTCATTTCATTTCTTTATTTAATCACTCGGTGGATTGCTCTTACAGATTACAGAATTTTGTAAATTAGATTATAGAATTTTTGTACCTTATTTCAGATCTGACACAACTTAAATCAGAATCATTACAAATTGAATTGTAAAGCTCTACACATTTTGTAATAAGTTCATTAAATCCATAAGAGTACATACAGTGCCTCACAAAAGTATTCGGAATTATGTTTTTGTCCTAGATTTTAGTATTGTTAATCAACAAATAATTATTATAATTATAATAAAAAAACAGTTTCAATTCAACATTTATTCTCTGTTAACAAAAAAATAAGAAAAAATAATGCACGTTCTGCAACAACAACAAAATGCAACAAACTATGATCCAGGAAAAAACATAATTCCGAATATTTTTGTGAGGCACTGTATGTACGGGTTTATAAAACAAATTCCTTTGGCGAATAACTCCTTCCGGTGCATAAATGTAAAAATAATTATTTTCCGGACAAATATACCCTATAAGAAAAAGCACCATGTACAAATAATTTACAATTAATACATCTCCATTTTTCCCAAGTATCTAGGCCAATTAGGACACAACGCTTCTTATAAGGAATAATAAAATGTCATTTCATATAGAAATCGCGTAATAGACTTTTGGGCGCGGTGGTCGTGTGAGTTTGCGCGTCGACCCATACGCACTTGCTTTTCACAGTCTAGGTTCAAATTTGAGCACAAGCAACAATTTTTCAAAACAAAATTCTTCGTGGCTCCATCTCTTTCGAGTCACTGATAATGCTCAAAGAGTACAACTGTCTAGAAAAAGCTTCTCAATCCCGCCGTTCGGAGTCGACATTAAACTGTAAATCCCCTCCACTCATGAGAGAACTATAGCAAGCACAACACGACTCGTATTACACGAGTGATTGCTGAAAAGCTAGGCAGAGGTCCACCTCGGACTTTAACACCGCCTTTATTATTATTATATCAAAAAACTTTTGAACTCTTTCCAAACAAATATTAGTTATACAATTAGTTGGACGTAATACAATAAAGCAGTATTCCAGTAATGGACGAACCAAAGACATAACACTGATTTAAGGGTGCAAGGAAATGCCGAACAATTTCTGCACTATTTTCTACGCGCATGAAAATCTTTATATCATCAGCATACATTAAACAATTATCACGTTAAAGAAATTTTGCAACATCATTAACAAAAATATTAAAAAGTAATGGACCTAAATGGCTACTTTGAAGAACTCCGGATGAAACATCAATCAGTCTGGAAGTGCAGTTGGCAATCTTCACTATTTGTTTCCTATCGGACAAATACATTTGAATCCGTTTAAGTAGATTGAAATGAAAAATAAATAGCTTAAGTTTATGTATTAGCATTTTATGACACAGTTACAAAAGTTTGTATCACTTAGGTGTCATTTATTGAATAGATTGAGGTGGATCCACGAAGTAAATGGTTCCATGGGATCATTAACAATTAGAAACCAACTCATGCACTCAGTACGGTTGCAAGCGTGATGGGTTAATAATTAGAAGTACACTGTTCAACAGATTTTAAATCCTTCACCAATTTTCAAAATTATATAATCCAATTGTACACATGCGAGGTTTACAACGATACTGGATAGAATCACTGTCCGGGTTTGAAGCATTAATAACGCGACTTGGTAAGGTCGTTGGCTGAGACGGCCATATGATATATGTATGTAAGTGTGCGATTTTCGGACAATATGGTGGAATACAAAAAAACACTCTAGGCAGAGTCCATGAATGGAAAATGTGCTATTCTGTTAAATTAACATAAGGTGACCAGATAAGAACGATAGTAGGTAGGTAGGTAGGTAAAAGTGGCGGTGGACATACAGATCCTGTTTTCGCACCCAATTAGCACCATGAAAGCGCCGTTTCGATACCACATCCTATGGGATACCTAATTTGTGAGATGGGGGTGAAAAAGAGTGTATATTCACTCAGATTAGCCTAATATTGAAACCACTTCGTGGAATTTATGAAGGCTATGAATGTTTGCTTCTGAGAGATTATTAGGGGTGTTGAAGAAGGCTTTGCCCAGAGTGCGTTGTCTGACTCTAGCTAGAGCCGGACATTTGCACAGAAAGTGCTCGGGGGTTTCTGACTCAGGTTTCCACCCGGCAGCTGCGGCAGTGCGAGTTAAATGGTATGCCTAGTCTTTCAGCATGCCTTCCAACAGCCCAGTGTCCAGTGCAGACCGCTGTGATTCTGGATATATTTCTTCTACTGTTGTTAAGCAGGTCTTTTGTTTTCTGGATTCTGGATAGGACACATGTTTCCAGCTTGGTCCATCTTTCGTTGGCGATCTTGAGGAAGTGATTGTAGATGTTGTTTTTTACGAAGCCTAGTGGAGCCTGGATTTATTCCACAACGAGACTATCGAGTTTGGATCCTTGTCTGACTAGCCCGTCTGCTGCTTCGTTTCCTATTATACCCGTGTGCCCGGGAACCCAGATCAAAGAGACCGGGCTCCGTTCACCTATAATGGATAGTTCCTTGCAGCAGCAATCCACTAGTTTTGACGTTGTGGTTATGGATGTTAGAGCCTTGATAGCAGCTTGACAATCTGAAAGATTGCTATCCGCTGTGCTGGTTTTGTTTTGTTTTTAATTTCAAGACACGCATCATATATTGCTAGCACTTCTGACTGGAAAATGCTTGCAAAGCTTGGTAGCTTGAGTGACCTTGATATCTCGAGGGCTTCGGAGAAGATACCAGCGCCCACATCAGAGTCCATCTTCGAACCGTCTGTGAAGATGGCTATGTCATGGTTTTGGAGGACTCTATCGCTTTTCCACTCAGTTCTGGTTGGAAAAAAAGCCCTATAGTTTTTATTGAAATTTAGCTTTGGGATAAGGTAGTCAGTATGACTCAGTATCGCCTGTTGTGGTAGTGAGTTAAGGATGTTACCATGTCCATAAGTTCTGCTATTCCAGCAGTTTGACTCTCTGAGTCTAAGTGCACTGCATGTGGCCATGAACGTTGCGTGTAGATCTGGAGGTAGAAGGTGCAAAATAACTGTAAGCACATCTGTGGCAGTCGTTCGTACGGCGCCAGTGACACCTATACATGCAGTTCCTTGTACCTTGTTTAGTTTTGTAATATTGTACGCTTTGGATAAAGCTGGCCTCCAGACTAAGGAGCCGTAGGTAAGAATAGGACGTATTACAGCAGTATACATCCAAAGTGTTATCTTCGGTCGAAGTCCCCAGCTTTTGCCAAGAGTTTTGTTGCAAGCTTATAAGGCTATGCATGCCTTTTTAACTCTTTGCTCTATGTTAGTTTCCAATTTAGTTTTGGATCAAGAATAGTGCCTAAGTACCTGGCAGTTGAAGACAGAGTGAGGGTTTGATTGGCTAGTCTAGGAAGGGGAAAGTTTGATATTTTGATTTTCGTCGTAAAAAGCATCAGTTCGGTTTTGCTTGGGTTCGTATTAGGCCACAACTGGTAGCCCATCTATTAACCTTTTGCAACGCCCTCTCCATGATTTCACTAATCACTGAGAGAAACCGGCCTGGTACTAAAATTCCAACGTCGTCCGCATACGCAACAACTTTGATTCCTTCCCGGTCTAGTTCTTTTAATAGGTTGTTAATGACTAGTGTGGGCGCCGTGGCGTAGTGGGTAGGTGCGTCGACTCCTACGCTCGAGGTCGTCAGTTCGAATCTTGAAAAAAAAACATCAAACATTTTTTTTACGGCTATACCTCTTTCGAGTCACTGACAATGCTTAAAGAGTATAACTGTCTAGAAAAAATATTCTCAATCTCGCCGTTCGGAGTCGGCATTAAACTGTAGGTCCCCTCCGCTCGTGAGAGAACAATAGCACGCACAACACGAGTGGTTGGTGAGAAGCTAGGCCCAGGTCCACCTCGGACTGTAGCGCCGCCATTATTATTATATTATTATAATGACTAGTATCCATAACAATGGGGAGATAACCCCTCCCTGAGGAGTTCCCCTAGTTACATACTTTGTTTGTTGGCTATTTCCTAGCGTGGATTGTATAATTCTAGTTTTGAGCATAGAAACTATCCATTTTACTGGCATCTCTTCTACCCCCATGTGTGATAAGAGATTCTTGGATAGCTTCTGTGTAGACGTTATTGGAGGCCCTTTCTATGTCTAGAATGGCGGCCATGGTATATTGTCTGTAGTGAATGGTTTTCTCAATGGTGCCGACCACCTCGTGCAGAGCTGTATCAGTAGATTTACCCTTGATGTAGGCATGTTGAGATTTGGAGAGAGACTTCCCCTCTAGCTTGAGCCTGATGTGTGTATCTATAATGCATTCCAGGGCTTTAAGCATGAAAGGCGAAAGGCTGATTGGTCTGAAATCCTTCGCGGTTTCATGACCCCGACGGCCTATTTTTGGTATGAAAACTACTCGAACCCGTCTCCACGACTGGGGAATATAATTGAGTAGTAAACAGTTTCTATACATTGCTTTGAGCCAAGGGGTTGCTACATCTTATAGTTTTTGTAGCATTATGGGTAAGATACCATCAGGGCCTGGGGACTTGTAGGGAGAAAAACTATTGACCGACCAGATAATCTTTTCTTCTGTAATCATCCGATCGATTTCTACTATGGATGTTGGCAGTGGTTCCTGTTGGTGGTTGACCTCACAATGATCTTTACACCCAGGAAAGTGTGTAAGTAAGAGTGTATCTAGGGATTCTTTTGAGGATTCAGTCCAGGTTCCATCCTGTCTCTTAAGGAGAGAGGGATTGGAATGTTCATTGGACAGAATTTTGCTGAACCTCGAAGAGTCTTTATAGCAGTCTTTATATGGTTGCCAGAAATTATATTTATGGCAAATATTAAAGACGACCCTGGTCATCTTTCTAAGGTTAGAGAGGTCTTCTGTCCACCAAGGAGGAAGTTTCTTCTTGCCTCGTTTGATAGGACACGATATATTAAAGGATGTGTTGAGCGCTTTCTCGAAAACTTCTATTGTTTTTTCTAACTCGCTAATATTGCTTATATTGGAGAGCGGAGAACGATAGTAATAGGAATTTAAATAAAACAATAACGTGTAAGATATAAAATTAATTCTGGATTTATTTTGAAGCTGCATTTTTATCATTATCTACGGTATCAAATGGCCATCTCGGCTTAGCTATCAGTGCTTCAAGCGGTCAGTCCTACTTTTGATGACCTTAAAATACTATTGCCGGATTAACGCCGCACTTATAGCGTAGACTAAGGACTTGACTGTTTAGGTCGGGCCACACAAAAGCTTTTAACATCGCTCTTTTCTCATGTCGAAAAAATAAACTCACCTAATGCTGCCATGTCATAAACCGCACCATCTTTGCGGAAGTATTGATGGAATACTTGTGAATTGTTTTCACTCCAATAACGGCAATTTAGTTTGTTGTCATAACTGCTAAGCCAAAATGCGCCTCGCCCGAAATAAATCACTATTCGCAATTTTTATTAAATTCTTTATTAATATAAATGTGTTACTCTGCAGTCCCGATTAATAACTGAATTGAATTCCAAAACGAATCCCGCCGCTATGCCAGAGAATGTTGCAATTCTTATCTTATTCTTCCGACGAAGAATAACACAAATCCGCAACTCAGCACATTTCTTTGTTCTACTCACATTTGTTTATCAAATGTGAGCGACAGAAAATGCGCTGATCCCAGCTATGCAGCCGAACACGATCTTCATTCGAATATTAAAAGAGGGATTCGGGTTTCCTGCTATTGTTTGACATATCTTCTCCCCCCTTTTGAATCTGGATCTCCTGAGCCGAATATTTTACATGAAATACATTTCGTTTTAGTTTATAATACTTTTTACAAAATACATACAGCAGAATCGAAATTAAAATAATAATGACAATTGTTGTAATTACAAATGAAATTAAGTGAGTTTTTTTTCATAATGAAGTTCATTGATTTTTTCTGTTTTCATACTGATATTTTTGTATTTCATCCAATGAAAGAGTAATGTTTACTTCGTTTAAGTTATCATAATTCGGAATGGTTATAACTTTACTGAATATTTTGATCTTATTATTTAGTTCAATGCCTTCAATTCGTACAATACAATTTTTAAATTTTATTAGGTAATTCCCGTTTAATGAGTAGTTCTGATTATTACAAGTGTTGCTCATTTTGATATTCTTATTATTTTTAAGTAAATATATCCCAGAATCCAATTCTAGTATTTCGTGTTTAGTGTTTTTTTTCTTATTACAATGCTTATTTTCATTTACCAGTTCTTTAATACATTCATCTACTGTCCTTAAATTTTTTATGTTCATATCATTTTTTAATTCATAAAAATGTTCATTTAAATTTATAATTATTTTTGTATTAAAATCAAGTACGGAATATTTTTTATCAGTAAGTGGTATATATATATATATATATATATATATATATATATATATATATATATAACATTCAACAAATTTTATATCTTTTGGGACTTTGATTATGAAGGCTAGGGTATCTTTAAATTTACCTAAAGCCATTTTTATATTTTCAAGTTTTAAAGAATCAAAGTTATAAAACTCTATTTCTTCGTTTGTAAGAATGCTTCTTATTATATAACCCATTTTGATACTTAATACATTACTTTGTAGTTTTTCGAGTTCATTCTTCAAAATGCTAATTCTTATGAGTTGCTAATTCACATATATATCCCTTAAATAATTATTATCTTTTATCGTTAATATCATTAACTAGTTTTAGTAACTTCTTTCTATCTTCATCTATACTGTCTCTTAAGTTTTCTATATTTTTGTTAGTTATTTCATTTATTTTGGTCTGTTTATTAATGTTATTAATTAAATTATGATTATTACTATCGATAATTCTAAAATGTTCTTCTATATCTTCCCTATCATTACTATCCATTGTTCCGTAAATCCATTTCATGACTGTACCGCCCAGATTTATTAATCCTCTTTTATTTCTAATGGGAATTAATGTCTTATACATATGTTTCAAATCATCTATTTCTTTTTCTATTATCGAAAGCTTTTCGCCTTCTGTCAACATTGTAGTAGAATCTTTTTCTATTTCTTCGATCAATTTTTCAATCTGTTTTAAATCTACTACGTGCATAAATGTGGAATATTCCTCGAAAAGTTCTGCATCTGGAAGTTTAAGCGTTAAAAATCCGTTTTGCCCTTCAAGCTTTTCAATTTGGATCTCCGCCTCACCCTCTATCAGAGTTGACCAAAGTAGGATGAATACTAATGTGAGAAACATCTGGAATGTACATATTTATACTTTTTTTTAATATTTAATAATAATAATGGCGGCGCTACAGTCCGGGGTGGACCTGGGCCTAGCTTCTCAGCAACCACTCATGTTGTGCGTGCTATTGTTCTCTCACGAGTGGAGGGGACCTACAGTTTAATGCCGACTCCGAACGGCGTGATTGAGAAGCTTTTCTAGATAGTTATAAAGCATTGTCAATGACTCGAAAGAGGTGGAGCCGCGAACAATTTTTTTTTTTGAAAAATTGTTTGTCTGGACTTGGATTCGAACCTAGACTGTGAAAGTCTAATGCGCATGGGTCGACCCACGAACCCACATGGCCACGGCGCCCACTTTTAATATTTGAAGAATGTTGAAATGAAACTTTTATTTAAGTGCATCTTGTATTTGCGTTCCTGTTTGTGTCTAAGAGATTTATAGTTTTTTATTAAGATCTGTTCCTCTTCTCTAATAGGCTCATCTTGTCGCTGTTTATTTAATTTATCTATTCTGCGCTCCTTTTCTGTATGAATTCGTTCTTTAATAACATTTTTACTTGTTTTTATGTTGCCTAAAACGAAGTTAATCGGTTTCTCTTTTGTCGTGGAATGAATTGAGTTATTATAAAACTCTACGGCCTTAAAACATTTGCTTTTCATATCGAGCTCTTTGAAGTTAGGATCTATTTCCATGACTCTAATTTGTTCATTTAAAGAATTGTGGAGTCGCTCGATATCAGCGTTGCCTGTATGGCTATTTGACTTTGTGAGATGAAGTTCGATGTCTTCCTCTCTCAGAAAGTCCTTAATTGTCAAACCGTCAAACTCATTATCAGCTATATAGAGTTCGGGTTTACCTAATAAAGCGTGTCTATTCTTAATGCTTCTCTTATTGTGATTAGATTCCTATCCGTTAGGTAAAATATCACGGCATGCTTGGAAAATCGATCAATACTAGTCAGGAATCGTTGACCTTTCATGGTCCAGGTGTCTAAACCAACTATTTCATTTTGATTAGAAGGAGAAACTGTTAACTTAACTGTTATTTAATTTTTAATGGATTTCTATCATATTTCGCCTTATGACATATTGAGCAATTATTGATATATTTCTGAATGAGTATTTTTAATTTCGGAAAATACACTTTATTTTTCAAATATTCAAAATTTTCATTAATACCTCTGTGGTTTGATTCTTTTTCATGAACATTTCGAATATATCTAAAAACTTCTTCCTCATCTTTGAGGTCTTCTGCCAAATAAGTACACCGTTTGAACTTAATGTTTTCATCTCCACTAAACAATTCTATGAGATTTAACTGGACCACATTATATAGATGGTCATCCAGTTCTGTGTAAATTCCGGTAATACCTTTTCTTATAAGTCTTCTGAAAATATCTGTCATTGCTTTGGTGTCAATATCCTGCTTTGAAATATATATTCTTCTGTTTTTATGGACAATGTCACTTTCCACGGTTTTTGAGTTTAACAGAATTATTTGGGTCCTATATTTATTAAGTATTGTATCAACTATTGGAATGTGACCATCGAAATTTTCATTTTGACTATGGACAGTACCTAGCTCTGCGCTTTGCGAATTGGCTTCTGATGTATTTTCAATAGCATTGATTTCGTTTCTATCGGAGTTAATCCTACTTAGAAAGTCGGCAACATTGTTGTCTTTTCCTTTTATGCAGCTAATTTTAAACGAATACTCTAACTTTAAAATCCACCCCTGTAGTCTAGAACTAACGTCTTTACAATCCTTTTTTGAATACAACCACTTAATTGGTTGGTGATCAGTGAAAATATCGAACTCTACCCCGTATAGGTATGGTCGAAAATATCCAATTGACCAAATAATGGCCAGTAACTCTTTTTCAATAGCACTGTACATTATTTCACGTTTATTTAAGGTGCGGCTAGTATAGCAGATGGGATGATTGTCCTGACTAAGGACTGCACCAATTGCATATTTGCTAGCATCCGTTGTTAGCTTAAATTTTTTCTGAAAGTCAGGGTAGCGCAATATAGGATGGTTAGTAATTAGTTGTTTAAGTTTTTCAAATATTAATGTTTTTTTCTTCAGATATAGGCTGTGCAACTTTCTTTCGCAAAGCCTGTTATGCCAAGAAAACTCTTGATCTGCTTAGGAGTTTTAGGTAGATTGAGATTCTTTATTACCTCAACTTTTTTAGGATCAGGTTTAATACCATTTTCGGTCAGAACATGTCCCAAATATTGTGTCTCCTTTTGAAGAAAGTTGCTCTTATCTATTTGTATTTTCAGATTGTGTTTCGGACTCACTTAATAGCCGAAAATTCTCTTTACTGAATAAAACACACTTCCTTTTCTTTGGACGTTACAAAAGCAATTGAAAATGTTTATTTTTTTCGACTTCCCTCAACCCTTAACTACAGCTGTTCGTTCTAAGTATATAATCTAGAGATCATTGATCTCTCATTTCTTACATAATTTTCAATTTCCCCTCATTCAGCCTTAGCTTATTGTTTCGTTAAATACAAATAATGCCCCCAGCTTGAGTGAGAGAGACAAACATACATTATACAATCTTTTTCTCTCTATTTTGACATATGTCAATCATTTATTGTTTTCTCCACGGTGAAGCCATGAAATGCAACTAATAATTATTTCTATTCGAGAAATATATCGTGCATTGTTTATTGTTGAACGCCAACAGATTGTATTCCCTCAACCTTTCAAAAACTTTATCAAGGTTTACTTTATGTTCCTCTAAACTTGTGCTGAACACGAGTATATCATCAACGTATACCACGCAGATTTTATTAATAAGCCCTTTAAGTACTCTGTTCATCATCCGCTGAAACGTTGATGCATTTTTGAGGCCGAAGGGCATTCTGATAAATTCGAAATGGCCTTGTGCAGTGGAAAAGACGGTTTTATGCTGGTCTTTCTTGTCTACCATAATCTGGTGAAAACCTTTAGCTAGGTCTAGCGTACTGAAGTAGTTAGCTCTGCCCAACTTGTCAAAAATATCATCAATGTTGGGGATCGGAAATTTATCGCTAACAGTAATCTCATTCAACTTCCGATAGTCGATAACAAACCTCCATTTTTGTTGGCCAGAGTTATCAACTTTTTTTTGGAACGATCCATATGGGACTATTGAACGGACTGTTTCTTTAATTGGATTGCTTTCTTTAATAATCCCTTGATCCAACATTTCTGTTATTTGCCGCTCTACCTCCTTTTCGTGCACTTGTGGAAATCGATACGCTTGGCTGCGGGTTAGTCGTTATTATTTCATGCTTAACCCGAATCAGCCCAGAATTTTTTTTTTGTTTTTTTGCAAAAATATTTTGTCAGTGTTTTCTAAAGGCTGTAAGAAAATCAAATATAATTTTTGTTTTTCCGCACAAACCACCAAATCCAAGATAATGGGTGTGACCATATGGTCACGCTGGGCGCTGTTACGAGAAATTGATTTTGTATGTGAAAAAATTAAGAGAAAACATTGAAATACTTTTTTGGTTTTTATTGATCGGCTTTTGTATGAAAGCCTAAAAAGCATTTTACACACATCCCAATATCGCACTTCGAACATTCAGTCCTTCTAACAGAAGTGCACTTTTCACCTCCAAATCGTTTTCTTTTTGCACAAGGACGAACAAAGTGATTACTGCCATCGTACCGTAGAGTTCCTTTGCTTGTTTTTTCCCAATTTCTTTTACGGGAGCGAACAGCCTTTGGTTTCTCTCCATAATATATATATATTGCAATATTTCGTCAACCTAATCTAACCGCGACAAATCGGGATGTGCTGAGCGGTGTAATTGCCATGCGTTGTGTATCGAGGCATCTACTAACCAAGTGAAAATACTATTCCACCATTTCTTTCCTTTTATTCCAATTCGATATAAGCTCACATTCTGATCCATACGGTCTACAACACACATGTATTTGTTATATTCTCCTATAACGTATGGAACACTTATATTTTTCTTTTTTTTCACTGGATTAGCGCTGATTATTTGAAATTGGATTTATTCCAAAAGAAGAAGATGCAATGCTAACTACAGCATTATCATACCACTTGGTTAGTACAATGTTTGTTTCCTTCATTTTGAGAGACTTTGTGAAACCTCGATGCTATATGACAATTTTTGGGTATTCGGTTATCCCTAATTGAGACTGCAAATAAGTAACGGAATCACTGGCTTTCCGAAAAAAAGGAAAAAGGCAATTTTGAAATTCAGGTGAAAAGTCGTTCGTCAAAATTACCGAGTGATGCTGCGCATTTGCCGAATCTTTCCTCATAAGCTTTTACTGCCTTTGGGTTGTTGCCTTGATATAATTCAAAGCCTGAAGGTGTACACAAGGACCAAACTTTGTATCCAAAGCGCAATGGATTTCCCTTTATAAATTGCTTACAACCATGACGCCCAAAATACGAAATCATGCTCTTATCAAAAGAAAGGTTTTGTTCTGGATGAAAGTGATTCAGCATGCATTTTATTGATAACGATTTGGACAGGTTGGTGATGAAAAAAATCCAACCTGTGTTCGTCTGGAAAGATCAGCTCAAAATATCGCCACCGTAGCTGAGAATGTTACATAAAATCCAACGTACTCGTATGTCCACCTCGAGAAGTTCACAGGAATTGAGCTTATCCGCAACAACTTTGAACCGCTTTTTGTATAAGGATCTTGGCTTACATTCTTATAAGGTCCAGTTGACACAGTTATAAGGTCCAGTCACAGCCAGAAGATCACGCACAACTCCGTTCTTTTGCTACTGATTCCAAATGATACTCCTTGTTGGATGACTCTATATGTAACCCAGCGTGACCATATGGTCACACCTATAGTTACAGTTAATAAAATCAACTAATATGTTCGAAATCGCAGAAACTAAATTCAGCATATAAAACTAAAGCTTGTTAACTAATAAAATGTAAGCAATAACAATTTTACGAAAAATATTTAACTATAATAAATATACAATTACTTTTTGTAGTAATCAATTTTCTAATTTTTTTCAATTTATTTTTTTTTTAATTACTTTGCAACGTACCACTTTCACAAATAAAGAATGACAATAGCATTGGTCGGAACAAAACCAAGGGTAAACATTCATTGAACCGAAAATAGAGAAAATTTTAACAAATCCGTTGTCCGGAGACCTTTTAAAAAATACAAAACCATGCCTACCTCGTGTGTGACCATATGGTCACGTTGGGCTGAATTGGGTTAATGCAATCTATACTAGTGAGTCTTTGACCCTCAACGAAGAATAAATCTTTATTATTTTTTAATATTTGCTTTGCGCATTCTTTTTCTTCGTCATTTAGTTTTGATAAATTTATTTTACTTAGAAGTTTGTTTTCTTCTTTCTTAATGGGGTATAAAACACTTATTTCGTCGTAGGTATATGGACAATCAAATCCTTTGAATCGAATTAATTGATTGTTTATTTCTAAATGACGATTTTTGAAATCTAGTTTGGCACCAAGGGGTACTAGTACATTTGATCCTATTATTGCTTGGAAATGTTTATGCTTCAAGTTCATAAGTTTCCAAGACATCGTTGCGTTTAGCTTGAATTCTATTGGAACTGTTGTGATTTTTTGTGAATTAATTTGTGCGTCCCCAATTACTGTACTTATTGGTATGGGTTTTGTTCTTATATTACTAATTTCTGGGAATAAAGTTTCGTGCAAGATTGAGCTGGATGAACCGCTATCCACTAAACAATCAAATTTTTGCCCTTTAATAGTTAATTCTATCACTGGAGATGCAAAGTTCCTGAGGCCTCTGCATGAAAATTTTCTGCTCTCTGATCTTGTTGCTTGTCAACGTTATTAACATCCATTGGCTCTTGAACATTATTTCTAGGATTTTTTAATTGTCTAGAGTTATTTCCTTGAGAAAATCTACCACTATTATTATAGGATGGATTTGAATAATTATTTCTTGAATTATTAATCGAATATCGTCCCGAATTATTTTGAGAATTATTATGACCCGAATTAAAATTTGAATACCGCCTAGAGTTATGTTGTGAATTGTTTCCCGAATTATTATTTAAAAATCTTTCCGAATTATTCTGAAACTGCCTGTTTGCCGGATTATAAACCTGCCTCGAGTTGTTATTTTGAGATTGTCTGTTATTATTATTAAATTGCTTGAGCTACGAACTATCGAAGTACTATTTCTATCATTTTGCCTTGAGTAATTCCTGTCTTGGTTGATAATTATTGAAGAATTATTCATTCCATAATTTTGGTGGTTTATCTCCAAAATTATTTTGTAAGCATTTTTCAATGTTGTCGGATTTCTGCTTAATACTATGGTTTTCGTTGGTTCAGGTAAATTATTTTTAAAGGATTCTAGTGCAATTCGATTGTTGGAATCAAGGATATTTTTCTCGTTATTGTTTTGTAAAAGGTTTATGTTATTAATTCTACAAAGATAATTATTAATCTCATTGAAAAAATGTTCTATTGTTGTCTTAACCCTGGCTACACGAATTTTATCTAATAAAACTGTTGCACTCAATCGTTCCCCAAATTCCTCAATAAGTATTGTTTTTATTTCCTTCCACTCGATAGTCCTGCCTCTCCTTTGTAATGCTTCTTTTGCTTTTCCAACTATCCTGTCTCGTATATAACCTTTAAGAATCCGAGCGTTATCTACATGAAACGAATCTACAACAGAAATCAAACTATCAACTCTTTCTATGAATTCTACCAGTTTTTCTGTACAACCATTGAATTGGGTAATCTTTGTTATCAAATCTAGAACTAATCTAAACTTTTCTGCAACAGGTAACACCTCCATTTTATAATTAATTTACAATACCACTCTTTAAGTATATAATGACAAGTATATAATTTACAAGAAACTGAACATATACATGTATGTAATTACAATTAATAAAAAAAATATACTTTTTCTGCTTCTCGCTGCGATGATTGAAGTTGATTCTCCTGAGGTTGAGTACGATATATGTTTTTAAAGTTGTCCTCGTTCTCCTGTAGATTTTTCCTTAGTTCACAGATTCATCAGATTGTTTTTTACAGTTCACATTCAGTGTACACATATATGCCCATATATGTTTATATCAAATGGAAATAAATTAAATGAGGTTGAGCACCATATGGTTGCACTATATGTTTTTAAAGTTCTCCTTGTTCTCTTCCAGATTTTACTTTGATTCAAAGATTCATCAGTTTTATCGGTTTACATTCAGTGTACACATACATACACATATATATTTATATTAAACATATATTTTTCATATATTAAACAATTAAATTTCTTTCGTTCTCAATAAAGTTACTGTTGTTTGTAAAACTTTTCTATTTCTAATTCAACACATGGAAATAAATTAAACGGACTTCACCGACTTTTGTTTGTAAAACTTTTCTTCTTTCAACACATGAAAATAAATTAAATGGACTTCACCGACTGCGCCAAATAAATCACCATTCGCAATTTTTATTTAATTCTTTATTAATAGAAATGTGTTACTCTGCAGTCCCGATTAATAACTGAATTGAATTCCAAAACGAATCCCGCCGCTATGCCAGAGAATGTTGCAATTCTTATCTTATTCTTCCGACGAAGAATAACACAAATCCGCAACTCAGCGACAGAAAATGCGCTGATCCCAGCAATGCAGCCGAACACGATCTTCATTCGAATATTAAAAGAGGGATTCGGGTTTCCTGCTATTGTTTGACATATCTCCCGTGAAGATGATATTTTGGACGAGATCTGGATCTCCGGCCAACATTTCCAGCGGCCAATCACGGCTTCCGACATCAATTATTGTGTCAACACAATCTTATACGGACTTGGAGCTAAATCCAACCGTTAAATAATCCAGGTTGACTCTCTGGAGATGCCGAATTCAGCTGATCGCAGAGGCGCCGTCCGCTAGGTTTTCTTAATTTCGCACCATACTGTCTAGTTGGTGGCTTACGGTACAAAAGAGTGCACTAACGCTCAAACTTTCCCACGGTGCGACGAATTGCCTGCACACTGAAGACATTTTGACGACTGACCTAACGACGAAATTCACGCTGCGTATTTACAAATGTACCCAAATTTCGATAAAATTTTTTTAATAATTTACGCACGTTGGACAAGTTTGGAGAATGTGACATAACTGTAATTTTTATACAAACAGTAAGTTGCCTCATAAATCAAAGTTTTGACATATTTTTGCGACTAGAAATCTCAAAAACTTATCGGACTAATGGTCGTAGCAGTTTATTCTATTCGCTACTTTTAGTCATATTCAGCAAATGTTAGCAGTTCAACTCTTGTATACCGAATATGCCGCATAAGCAAATTGCAACAAAGTTACCAAATGTGTCATACGTACCACACATGGTATGAATGATACTCCTTTAAAAAAAATTATAGTTTTCGGCAGTACAAATACTCGTAGAAGCCGAATTAATGCATCGGTGTAGGAGGAAATTCAAGCTAACGATAGGCAGCTTTAATATATGTATGTAAATACATAAGCGGAAAATTGTTACCTCCTCTCAGGCCAGCAGGCGTAAAAAAATATTACTTAACAGCAATTAACACACTCGACCTAATGAGCGCATACATGTCAAACGGTTGCATAATAGATTTAGCACCTTAAAGTTTTATTCCATTGCGTTGTTCCGGTTCTTTTTCCATTTTTCCCTCAGGACTAAACTCTTGCAGCTCATCCTTTTCAAGCAGTTCTTCTAATGACACACAAGGACATAGGCAAAAACCTGAGCAAAGGACATCCCTAAAGTTGTGATGTATTAAAAATAACCACATTATGATAAATTCATTCGACTTCTAGAAGTATTCAGAAACACATATCCTCGTTGGTTGATTGGTTTTTTTATATTTTTTTATACGAATTCGAGGAAACCGATTTCAAGAAAACAAATGGGTTTGAGTGATTAAGCAATTATGAATGGCGAAAACCGTTTTACGTGCTGGACATTGGGAAGAGTTTATCTTTGAAAATGATGGCAGACAGTTGGTGAGAATGTTGTTTGGCGGCAGACAGTTACTAATGAGAGTAGATGACGCAGAGAATGAACAGAACAAAATAGACAACACTTATCGTTACAATGAGATGACCACTGGTGATAATGAGATTTTCAAGGTTCCGCCACAGCTGGAGATAATCATTTTTTGATTTCAGCTGGTCGTAAGCGTTAATGATTGCGCTTACCGAAATCTGCCAGCTCCCTTAGAATCGCACACACGCAAATACGAGTAAATAAGAATAAGAAATGAAAATGGTATCCGTTTGGTTCTTAATTTGCACCAGGTGGCTATGCAATGAAAATTATATTCCGGGTTGTGATCGAGTGTTATTGTCAGACATGAGTCACTTATCCAAATTGCAAAAACATTTCGTGATTAAATTCGGCAAAAGAGTACCTCTCCAATTCCAACCGAGGAAATGGAATTAAATGGGTTTGAGATAAGGCTTTATCTGTTAGAGATTAGAGCTTATTTTTTTTTACCATCTGATTTGAGTTTCAATAATAGCAACATACATACACATCTGATCAAAATAATAGATACACCTCCAAATACCTTACATTTTTCGTTTTTAGCGTAGCACAATGAAAGAAATGGTTAAAGTTCGCAAAAAAGAGGCTAATATCTCTGAATTCTATACACTTTTTAAAAACTTGAAACTTAACAATATTTTCAATATAATAATAGTCTGAAGTGTATCCATTTTTTGATCACACATTTTTATGAACTAACACAATTTAATCTTCATAAAAAAGTTATTTACGTAAATAATGAAAATATTTTTTATGTTTTAAGTTTTTAATAAGTATATAGAATACAAATATATTAGCCTTTTTTGCGAACTTTAACCATTTCTTTCACTGTGCAACACTAAAGACAAAAAGTGTAAGGTGTATCTATTTTTCTGATCATATCTACATTAAGCAGTATGTACACTACTCTTGCGGCTTCTATTTGTTTGGGATATATGTATTGTATATTCGAATTATCAACCTAAGTTATAGAGTAGCCATCGTCAAGAAAAATCTAACATTTTCGCTGGATCAGCCAAGTCGATAAATTAGAAATCATATCGAAGTAAACAAGTAGGTTATGATAATGCCCGACATATGATAAGAAACAGACATTTCAAATTCAAAATCAAAAAAAATTTATTGAGTATCCGTCACTCTGGCCTCCACCTCTTTCGAGTCACTGACAATGCTTAAAGAGTATAACTGTCTACAAAAAGTTCCTAAGTCTACCAGGGGGTTGCAGGGGTGCAGCATGCCGACTCAGCGTTATTTCACTTTTTGTACATGGGTTTACCTCCTTCAGATAATGTTAAGATCGATTTATTGTACAAATTTCACTTTCAAGGGAAACACATTTCAACACATATCCCTTTCAATGAAATTTATCAAGAAGAATTTTAGTATAATGGGAGATGCTGATTTTGCTTTGTTTCCAGGTCGTGAACGGAAAATACAATGGAGCAGCACAATTGACCAAACATGTTCCTAGGATTCTCACTTGGCAACTTAGGAACTCCAAATACGATAGCATCCGCAGCAATTTATTTCCGCTCTAACACATCAAACCGTTTTTTCGAACAAAACTCGTACAAAACTTAATTTTTAACGAAGATTTCCTCCAAGGATTTAACGTTCCGAAAAAGTTTGTTATATGTTCCCAATTTTAGAGAGATAATCGCTGCGTAAGGCTTTAACTTCTTCGGAAATGTGAGCCACGATCAGCTGGCGATGCTTCTCAAGCCGCTCATCAAGTGTATCAAAGATGGGGAAAATGATCAGCAGAAAATGCAGAAAGGGGAGAAAAACAAAAACATTTGCGGAAGAGCTCTAAATGTATGTGGGGGCCATCACCAGCAGCTGGTCTTAAGTAGTAAGATAACTTAATGTTTGTTTTTGTAAGCATACCTTTTAGACCGCTGACGCAACGTTCATCAACCCGAGAGAGAGCTCGTTGGCTTTAACTGCAGTCCGGAGAGAGTGCGGTACCGGTGCCACAGAGTGTCGGATGACAAACACGTGAGCCTAGTACAGGTTGCGAAAAGGAACGGATGGGTGGCAAGCGAGGGCGGCAACCGGAGTCAGTCTTTACCAAGGAGCAAGTCGCGGCGGTCTGGCGAAGGATATTTTTTTTTAACGGGATATTACGAAACATTAGAAACAGTGTAATAAAAATGGATTAAAAGAGAAAAAAACTCCTTGTATGATCATTAAGTACAAATCAACCTACATGTATATTTTTAATATGTACTATAATTAATAATTATATGTTTTATCAAATTAGAAAATATGACGCCCAGTGAAGTGATTGTTATCACAATTTGACCAGCGAATATTAACCATTTTCTTAGATGTAGAGCGAGAAAAATTTAAAAGCGACCTATCGCATTTCACACATTCTATAACGGAAACACTTTTATAGTAACGTAACAAAATATCACCATGAAATTAAACTAAGCTAAAACATAATTCACTTTAGGTGATGTATAAAATATCCCATTAAAGCTTTATGTACATTTTTCGTTCGCTTATCTCATTTCACATATTAATTCCATCCAAAACTTGACATCGCAGCGTACACTTTATACTTTCAATAACTATTTAATAAAATTATTCATAACATCTCCATCCTAAGCCTCTCCAACAGATAAACGTATTAATCCACTTCGGAAATGAACAGGATTCGTGAATCGCTGAAAAGACCCGCCATGGAAATTTTTGAAACCCATCCAAATGGGAGATAAAGCGCCATGATACTCCAAAGACTTCCGACATCGCATACACCAACGAACTGGAGTATCTCTCGGGTAGTAGAACTCCAGGCAAGGTGATATCACTGTCTGAAACGATGAGCAATGAATTTACATTTGATTGCAGTGTGTGGGCGTACGTCCGTACGCCCATTCTCTGTTGTCCTCGATGCCTGATTGTGCTGTTCTTATTTTAAATTATTCCCTTTTTACATTTTGAATGCGAGCTGGTGACCTCAAATAATTTATATGTGATTAATTTGGGCTTATGACTAACGCCAGAGTTTAATGAGAATATTCTTCGTCATTTTCTATCAACATACAAACTTAACAGTGGCTTTATCTAGTAGTCCTCATGAAATCCAACTGGGGATTTATTTTCTTTATAATTTCCTATTTCATTGGATTCTATAAGAGACCGCATCTATGCCACAGAAGGATTAATTTTTCTCAAGTTGTTTCCTATCCTTTTCATCATCTCGTTTTTAAAATGTTGATCAAGTATTTGTTCAGGATCTCGTCAATGGGAATAAAGGAAATGGCATCTGCTTTCATTTCGACGTACTTAACCCCGTGAGAAGAATTCTTGATCTCCGTGTGCATAGATTCTGTGTACATGTATTGGGGTTGATTTGAATGGCATTAAAGCGCTTGCAGGTGGAGCACAGGAAGAAATGTGTATTTTACATAACCTCAACGACAGGTCAGCAGCGCGCTTGGAAAAAATCAGATTTCGTTTTCATTATTTCAGCGCAACCAATCAAGATTTGAAAAGTGTGCGGTTGTTTTAAATTCTCCAGATGAGATACCTACATATTGTTTTAAGGTATTACGGAAGTGGCGCTTGATTGAGTAAATTATGTTAAATAATTTTCTTTGAGAAAGAGAGAAAAAGAAAACGTTTTAAGTGTACGATATGTATTTAACAAGGATTGGTTCTCCTTCTCTTTCGAACAAGCCGTCAATGAACGTTTAAGTAATACAATTTATTTAGTAGTACAATTTGCTTGGGTTATTGAATCATGTGCAAACGAGTTAGCTTTTAGCTTAAAGCGCAATCATGACGTTCTAGTTCACGTGGTCGAAATTGGAAATTTATCTGAGGGCAGGAATACGAAATTAGAGTGGATTATGAAGAACTGACATTAAGTATCTTTTGCATTATGGCTTCTTCCAAAATGTACTTCGATAAAAATGTTGATACTTCGAATAATTATAAGTTTATTTATTTAGATTTAGATTCGACAAAGGCAGCAAGACAAATATATACTTTGTTTTTATTTAAGAAGACAATTTTTCTGTTGTACACCTCCTACGCAGAAATTTGTTTACAGTGTTCAATATTTTGTTAATACTTAGATACTGATTGACAGATCAACTGTTATAAATTGCACTACAGTTTTGCGACTAAATCAACGGCAAGTATCTAAGACGATATCATTGTAGACACAGGTCTAGCATCAGTTGCCTTCCTAGGAGCAGTTGAACTCTGTAAAATGGTGACGCACACAATAATCCGAGATTATAATTCGTAGAGAAATCTCTTAAAATTTCGTCGTTTGAAATTGGTATAATGATGTTACATGTGAGGAAAATAGCACGCGTAATACAAATGCTAAGTGTACTACCTAAACGGTAGATCTTCATATACAATAATAACCTTAAGCAAGTACTTTTCCCTTCACTAAGAGGCTTGAAAGACTTTAGGTCAATAGACAGCACAGAGAGCCTCAGTTGGCTAAATGTTAACACGATGCTTTTAACCATACAATCACTTTACATACATTCGAAACAAAGTTTCCTTCCCACTTTCTTTTCAATTCAGTGTAACATATCTACACTC
Organism: Myathropa florea; assembly: GCA_930367185.1. Classification (NCBI taxonomy): domain Eukaryota; kingdom Metazoa; phylum Arthropoda; class Insecta; order Diptera; family Syrphidae; genus Myathropa; species Myathropa florea. The sequence goes on along the minus strand of OV884003.1, from coordinate 68,464,378 downwards.
TGTAAAGGGAAACCTTTCAGTGTAGTCCCAATTACTACCATTATTCATCGTCGAATCTCATAAAGAAGAAACGCAAGTCTCATATGCCAGGGAGACTCTACCAGCATGCAGCCATAAAAATAAAACACCTTTGCACCATGAGTCTCTGCTTATCATTGGTACCCTTAAAAACTACCCATTCACACCATCTACTGAAACATACCTCGAGAACTTTTTAAAGTTTTCCTCACGTAGTTGTCCTTTTTTACGTCAAAAGTTTTCATTTGATTTGATTTGAGTCACTTGCTATTGTCTGGAGTTCCAGCTAAAGTTGTCGCCTTGTGGGTACGAAATACACATACGTTGCATTATCTTTCGCGAAATGATGTGTCATTGTTAAATTGGATCACGCCTCTTTTCCGGCAATGAGAAGTTAAACTTTCGGTGTTTTACGAGCATCATTACCTCTGGCTAAGATCGTAAACAAGTTCTGTTCTATGTGCGGGTGCGGTTTATTTTCCAGGACGTATGAATATTTTTTATGTTTATCAATAATTTCATTCACATATATTGCACAACGAGTATTCGCTTGCTGACGTTTGTCATACCCATCATTACACACTGTAAGAAGAAACTGTCATAATGATAGCATTCAGTAGTAAATCAAAAAAATTGCATTTAATTTCTTTGATGTAAATGTTATTCAGCTTGACCACCTGACCCAGAATATTAACTAGTGTAAGAAAACGGAAGTTCTACAAAGGATCAAAATGCTGTGCAAAAAAATTCCACACAGGCAAACGAGCATACTTAATTAGATTTTTAATAAATTGCCACTTTAAACCGATTCAACCGAAGAAATCCTTATTCGGACAAATAGAAGGCAAGCGAAAAATAATGTTGTGCAGTTCTGGTGTAAAGCACCAGACTTACAACTTACATTTCAGAGACTCGAAATCAAAAGCGATTTACGCTGGTGTAAGCCTACCTAGCTGCAATTGCATGCTCAAAGAAAGGGGAATACTGAAGAATTTCAGAGAATTAAAAAAATTCACTAAAACATTATGCATGCTTGAGTTATGTGCAAAATTGCAGACATAATCACTCAAAAGAATGGCCATGGTCAGGACTGGAATCACAGCCGCATGGCAAGACGGTAAATGAAGTCACGTTAACGAATGCAACGTGAATATAGGAACGAATCCTTTGATTCCTGTTGCTCCACATCCACCGAGTTCGTACTTGTAAAAGTCCGCATACATATCCTTTTCTCTTTTCATACATGTTTTGTCAACTGAAATGTTAATTATGTTCCTTCATCATATATTTTAATTTTAAATTTCACAATGTTCTATTTTGTTTTAATACATATTCAATTTAAAGATTTTACATTCATAGAGTACGCTCTCATTTGAATTGTACTTTCACTCAATTTTATAACGTTACTTTCTGATCAATTACATATGTCAACTCAAGCATAAGAAATAAATTGTACTCTCTTCCATTTCGTCCTTGGATACAGAAGGTGACACTCATTGGTTATCTATCTCGTCTCGTCAATAGCTAATCTTCGCATATTTTCATCATTCGTTCGATTCGCAAAAATCATAGATTCTTTAATTTCGCATTTCCTACACATACCATTACACTGATGAGGCACGTACGATCTTCATTTCCCAAAAGGCGATTAATCCAGGTGCACTGTTCTGGATAATGTTAGCACCAACGAAACATCAAGAAAAAAAATAGAAACATATATCAGAAGAAATATGTAAGTACACGGATTGCGATAGCAGTTTCAGTTGTCTCTTCGTCAGATGATGACTTAAAACTCGACTAACGTATTATTAATTGCTTGGATAGTCATTATTCTCTTTTTGAATGTCAATGACTTAGCTGTGATCTATGACGATACGTTAAACTGTTACGTAAATGTGAAGTAAAGCCTAGGAATATGGGGTTGTTGGAGATTCAACTTAATTTCAAAACGTTAACATATTATATAATCGATTTTTATTAGCAAAAAAAAAAATTTATTCTAATTAACAAACTTATTGTGAATGAGTTGAAACAATGTAAAAACAAAACACTCACACAACTGTCACATCACAAAGAAAATAAAATGAATTTAATTGGCCGTTAGAATTTGAACCGAGGGTTGGATTTTTCGTCATTTTCTTTTATTTCATATATATATGTATAAATATCCACATATTTGAAAGTGAAAGAGAACTCATAGTGTAAGGTGTTCTCTTGATTGATTCAATCATTGCTACATATTCCTTCAAAAAGAATATAAGTGATAACCAGCTAGGTTCCAGAAATCGAGTGAAATCAAATCGAAATTTAAATTTCACAATTCACGCTACCTAGATCTGATTGAATTAAAATCACCCAAAAATCAATGAAATCGAAATGTGGAACACAGAAATTCACGCCGATTTAATTTCGAAAAAAATGAAATCGATATCGATAAAAGTGAATTGTAGAACACCAAATTTCATTTTGTGTCGATTTCAATTTCATTTCGAGTGAAAGTGAAATGTAGAACCTGACTGAACGTTTTTAGGAACCACCCCGGGGAACTCCTACGCAGAATACCCATAACTAATAATAATAATAATAATAATGGCGGCGCTACAGTCCGAGGTGGACCAGGGCCTAGCTTCTCAGCAACCTCTCGTGTTGTGCGTGCTATTGTTCTCTCACGAGTGGAGGAGACCTACAGTTTAATGCCGACTTCGAACGGCGAGATTGACAAGTTTTTTTCTGTGAAAAAATGTTTGATGTTTTTTTCTCGAGATTCGAACCAACGACCTCGAGCGTAGGAGTCGACGCACCTACCCACTACGCCACGGCGTCCACCCATAACTAGGAATCTCTATTATCTCTCTCGATGTAGCTATAACTGAAGGATATTGCATAACTGTTCCGTAAATAGTTAACGAAAAATACAATGTGAGAATGGTTGATTTTTTTAGGGATATTTTATTTTATGCAACGCATTTTACAGATAAGTAAGGTTTAACTCGGCGACTGTAATTCCAAGTGCTTGCACCGAATTGATTGTTTGATAATGCAGTCGTTTAAAGTGAATGTCTGTTAGCTGGTGTTGAAGCCAGCAGAGCAATGAAATACCACACAAGTCCGCAGCACACATTCTGGCTCTTTACAAGAAATTTATTAAAAATTAAAAAAAATATTTCATGATCACCAAATGAAATTAAATTATTCATTGATTGTGGAAAAAAGATGAATTGTGTAAATTTTTCAATTCCCCAAGCAGTCTTTGGAAACATATCAAATAAGTGACGATTCAACAAGAAACCACTTGTCCTCTAAATTGAGGAAAGACTGATTGAAGCCATGCTTCCCCTGCCTATGCACCTGGTTTCATATCTCACATTCATCAACCACTCAAAATGGTTCAAACTTGTTCTTCTCAGAAAATTTAACATGGAAAGAGGAGAATCATCTGCCATCATAACTTCTCAGACGGTCCCCTCTTGAAATTGAAATATTTCTCATAGCTAAACATGTTTACTTTCCAATTTCAGCTGTCAACTTCGTCTACCTTTATAACAAAATTCAAACGTAAGCAGCATATTCATTAGCTGTAGTAACATTCTGGCAATAAATGCCCTCAGTGACAAGCGTTCACTATTGTTTTCGAAAACATAAAACAAATATTTCCCATAGCTGTTTACTATTCGATTCTGGCCGCCAACTTTGTGTACCTTTATAATAAAATTCAAACGCAAGCAGCCTCCCCATTGCAAATAAATACCCCCAGTGACAAACGTTCACTATTGTATTCAAAAACAAATTTGGCAAACCGAATTGTTTATGGTGGTCTGCCAACAATGCTCCATGCCAATAAAAACATTTTTTAAGCTTTGCAAATTGTGATAGATATTGAGCAAAACAATGTGTAAATTCATCGGAAATAAAAGCGGTTAAACACAAATGCCGTAAATGGTTTCCGACATCAGGGGACGTTTAAATTTCTCCTCCGTTCTTATCAAACGGCGCCAGAAGGAAACCATGAATTATTTTCATTGCAGGCGGTCTTTTTTTAACTCCTATGTTCATTAGCTTAGTCGTTATATACCTAGGCTCTATGTGTTGATGTCGTGGATTTTAATGGCAGAAGCAAACTTGTGGGAGAATTGTGATGTATGAATAAAAGTAGGTGAAAAATCAATATCATATGTTTGTAAGTGAGAAAAGAGTTTAGTTTTGTAGTAAATTGATAACAAGGTGTTTAATTGAAGTTTTTTTAATTAATATATTGTAAATGTCAACAGACTTCGATTTCGAAGCGTTAATACGCGAACCATGTAGACACAAGCGTCTGCACCTAGCCTCTATTAACGAACTCCTACTCTCACCTCCCCGTGGTGAAATCCGGGAGCCGAGTACCCTCGACAGAAGATGGGGTAACCAACCCTCGTGGGACGTCTGGGCGGCTGCTAACGAGAGAGGGGGGAGTGTGAGTCTACCAGGGCTCATCACTCTTTTTAGGATGGCGGCGGAGGAGCTGGTCAACTGATTGGCCAACGGCGGCATCCACAACTCCAGTCAGCAGGAGCTACCTGGTTTCCATGGTAAGGTCGGGACCTTGGAATAGAGATGGCGGCGGATGAGCCCTTCTTTTAGGGCCAACGGCGGCGCTCACAGCCTGCAAGAGGCTACCGACACCGGATCCCTCCGGACCCCTTTGTCCGGGGGCTAAACAAATGGACCTTTCCTCCCAGTTGGAGGTTGTGCGTGGGGTTAACTTCCTCACCACGTAAAAAAGTATCGAGTTGAGAAGCAACAATATGCCTCGGATACGGACGGATTTACTGTTGACGACCCCAGCAAACGGAATAAGGACAATGATTTTCGGTTCTGCACGTGGAATGTGAGGTCCCTGAACAGACCACGTGCAGCCGATGAACTCGCGGAGGCCCTAGACTGCTATAAAGCAGACGTTACCGCAATCCAGGAAGTGCGATGGGATGGGCCGGGCAAAAAGAGGATGAAAAACTGCGATATCTACTACGGCGACTGTTACAGAGAGCGAAGGCAGCGATTATTTGGATGTGGATTTGTTGTTCGAGGCAGACTTAGGCAAAAAGTCTTAAGCTTTAAGTACATAAGCGAGCGCCTCATAACAATCCGCATCAAGGCTAAATTCGGCAACATCAGCCTAATCTGCGCCCACGCCCCAACAGAGGACAAAGATGACGATAGTAAGGATGACTTCTATGATCTCCTAGAAAGAACGTACGATCAATGCCCCAGCTACGACACCAAGATCGTTCTAGGAGATTTCAACGCTAAGCTGGGTAAAGAGGACATCTTTGCTAGAGTCATCGGTAAACACAGCCTGCACGACACCACGTCCGAAAACGGACTCAGGCTGGTGGACTTTGTTACGGGGCGAAACCTCTCTGTAGCTAGCACGCTGTTCCCACATCTCAACATCCATAAAGGGACCTGGCGGTCCCCTGATCATTCAACCGTCAACCAGATTGATCACGTTGCGATCGACGTCAGACACTCCTCCAGTATTCTTGATGTCCGAACGACTCGGACCATTTCCTTGTTGTAGCCAAGGTAAGGACCCGGATATCGAGAGAACAACGGAGTCGAGGAAGACAACCACGGTTTGACGTCGAAAAGCTACAATCGCAACAGACTGCCAGGAACTTTGCCGATCGAGTCTCCCTGAAACTCTCCGAAAGTTCGACGCCGCCTGCACTAACAATAGACGAAGAATGGAAACGTTGTCAAAGAGCCATCAGAGAAGCCGCTACTGATGTGCTGGGTTTTAAAACGCCAACAAGAAAAAACCCCTGGTTTGACAACGAGTGCAGGCAGGCACATGCAGCAAAGCAAGAAGCCTACCGGGCAACGCTGCATCGAACCACGAGAGCTGTTCGTGAGCTCTACGAACAGAGAAGAAGGGAAGAGAACCGGCTTCTCAGGAAGAAAAAGAAAGAGCACGAGAAGCGCGCGATCGAGGAGATGGAGAGGTGTTATGGCAGGAATGATGTCCGAAAGTTTTACCAAAGGGTAAAACTTTTATCGAATGGATATAAAGTTCGGACAGAAGCTTGCCGGGACGAAAATGGACAGCTAGTAGTAGATTCGCAGTCGATACTGTCAGTATCGTTTGCCCGATTCACAAGAAAGGAGACCCCTTTGACTGCGCCAACTATCGAGGGATAAGTCTCCTTAACATCGCCTATAAGGTCTTCTCTGCCGTTTTGTGTGAACGCCTGAAACCATTCGTGAACAAACTGATAGGTCCTTACCAGTGTGGTTTCAGGCCCGGGAAGTCCACCATCGATCAAATTTTCACACTGCGGCAGATCCTGGAGAAGACCCAGGAAATGCAGATCGACACACACCATCTATTTGTCGATTTCAAGGCCGCATATGACAGCGTGCATAGAGACGAGCTATACAGCGCCATGTCTAGTTTTGACATTCCTGCTAAACTCGTCAGACTGAGCAGGATGACGATGGAGAACTCTCGCTGCTCCATCAAGGTCGGTAACGAACTCACCGAGACCTTCAATGTCAAAAGAGGTTTTAGACAAGGCGACGCGCTGTCATGTGATTTCTTTAACATCGTTCTTGAGAAGATCGTGCAAAACTCACTGGCCAACACAAGAGGCACGATCTTTCAGAAGTCCGTTCAACTGCTAGCTTACGCGGATGACATTGACGTGATTGGGAGAGCACAGCGAGCCGTCAATGATGCGTTTGCTGGCATTGAAACGGAAGCGGCTAAAATGGGTCTGGCGTTAAACGAGGGCAAAACAAAGTATATGCTGTCATCGAGACGCACAACATCGACGACTTGGCCAGAACGTCACCATAGGCAGCTATAACTTTGAGGTAGTAAAGGACTTCGTCTACCTTGGCTCCGCGGTTAACAGTACAAACAACATCAGTACCGAGATCAAACGCAGAATTACTCTTGCCAACCGCTGTTTTTATGGGCTCAAAAGGCAATTGAGTAGTAGAGCCCTCTCTCGGAAGACCAAGTTGACTTTGTATAAGACCTTGATTATCCCAGTCCTGCTTTACGGTGCAGAGGCATGGACAATATCCCAAGCGGATGAACAGTCTCTTGGTCTTTTCGAGAGAAAAGTTCTGCGCGCGATCTTTGGTCCTGTTTGCGTTGATGGCATTTGGAGGAGAAGATTCAACCACGAACTGTATGGGCTGTACAGCGACATGAGTCTAGCCAGGCGTCTACGGATCCAACGCCTAAGATGGCTAGGCCATGTAGAGCGTATGGACAACTTAGCTCCGGCCCGAAGAGTCTTCGACTCTGAGCCTGTGGGACAACGCAACAGAGGACGTCCACGAACAAGGTGGCGCACACAAGTCGAGGGGGACCTCTGCCGGCTTGGTGTGCGAAACTGGAGACAGCTGGCGAAAGATCATGCTGGCTGGAGAGGCATGTTGAGTGAGGCCCAGGTCCACCTCGGACTGTAGCGCCCTAAGAAGAGGAAGAAATGTCAACAGACTGGTCAAGACGAATGGTTGCGGAGCAGTTGAACACCACAACTTTGTGGCTCGAACATTGCTGGTTTACATGATTAGAATTGCAGAAGTACTGGCAAAGATAAACATTTGAAATGCAAAGCTTAGTGATGGACAGTTTTTAATACGGTGTCGATTATTCATTCTCGATTCACTTCTGTATTATAGAATGGCCTACTGTGTGAACAAGTGGGAAACACAACCGAAAACTACAATCAATGGGTGACAAAAATAATTTCAAATCAAAAATTGAATATATATCTGCCTAAAAAATTGAAATAACCTCTTTGTTTATTATTTTTAGCGCCTAAAAGAAAACCCGAAATAAGGTAAAATAGCACAGTGTAATAATTTAACCAAGTTTCGTTCCTCCTCTAACTGATTATAGTCAGATAATATTACTGAGAAGCTACTCAATCTTTCGAACTTGTCTTCAAATATTTGCACTAGCGCTGATCATTGCCTGCTTATATATTTTTTGTCTCTTTTAGCTACACGAAAGTATTATAAAGGGTCCTTCATTATGCGCTTTCTATCTTTAAATTGAAATGAAAAAGAGTGTGTGTGGTATGTCATCGAAATTTTATTTATTCGTTTGAAAGCTCTATCAATGTCATTATGTATGGAATATAACATCGCTCAAATGTCCGCCGCGGATTCTCTGGGTGGCGCGAGTCAGAAATGTCAAATTTGCCATGACTCTGGCTCATACATCAGACTGAATTTGACCGATGGCATGGATTATGTTACTTTTAAGGGCCTCTGTGGTTTATGGCTAATTCGCATAGACCTGTGACTTTAGGAAACCCCACAAGAAAAAGCTTAAGAGGATCATCGCACGATCTCGGTGACCAGTTCCACGTAAGACGTCCTCGAAACGATCGTGTGGCGTGAGCCGTGTGGCACGTAGCGCCGTCCTGTTGAAAACATACCCGTTGGTGTCCATATCATCCAATACAAGCCAAAAGAATTTGGTAATCATCGACCTTTAGCGCTCGCCGTTGACGGTGTTGCCCTGGGCAACGTCGTTCTCAAATAAATATGGACCGATGATGCATTGGATCTCATGTGGATTGGTATCACCCCAAATTCCACAATATTGTTTGTTGACGTACACCATTCATCTAGAAATGGGCCTCATCGCTGATCCAGAGCCCATTCAGCGAACACACAACGTTGTCTCTGGCCTGATCGTGTATCTTCAGCTACCTTCAGAGTCAGTTGAATTTTGTATACGTGTACACCCAAGTCACCATTCGCCAAATTGTGATCTGCGAAAGGCCGAGTTCTTGTGAACGACGCGAAATCGACATCCTCGGATTCTCCTACATACTCTCATGAATAGCGGCGGTGTTTACGACAGATCTTACATTTCGTCGACGTACGGGTGTTGGTTTATCGTTTACTGAACCAGTGGATTTAAATTTATCGACCACACTGCGAATAGTCCACTCGTTTTGGTAAAACAATTTTATCATTTGCACGTGTTGTTGAACGCTATGTCCTGCAAAATAGGCTGTGCGGCAACATTGCCCGTTTTACTTCATTTCATAGACGAGTTATTTCACGTTTTGGTGACGTCATGTGAAGCACAACAAGATCGTGTAATTTGTAAACGTCGGATTTCGTTTTGTGGGGTTATGCAAAAGATCGTGTCTATGCATACAAGTCGCAAATGTGCCGAAAGTAATTTAAATTGTGCTGCGTAATAACATAATAGCATTACTGGAACTCTTTGCACAGAACTTTCAAATAATAACCCTCCCCTGATAAAATTTCACAAATGAATAACTTCAAAAACTATTATTGTACGAGCTACACAGAACGATTTTGTCCCCATCTAGTACGAAAGTTACAATTGATATTTAATGTATTTCGGTGTTCAGTGCATGTGTGAATAATGCACTGAAGTGAATTCAGAAGGGAATGCCGCACACTTCCATGGAAAGCAAATAAATTGAGAAGAATATACATGTCGCATTGAAGGAGTAGAATAGTAAAATGTATTCAATGACGAAACTTACTCTGTAGAGTCCAATGTCTCCGAAAAATTTAGTCATTCAAAGTTCAAACGACTTTAGGCAAAAATGCAAGCTAGAGGACACATGCATTAATGTGATTTTTGTTCGATTTGGGGTTGTATGTTCAGTACTGCTGTAGGAAATACATTTCATAGATGGTCAAAATAATAAATTTGTAATTCCTTAAATTCTCAAAAAATTTCTACCACAGTGAAGTTAAGTGAATCTACTTCTATTTTCCTTTTTGAGTCGTTAAAATGTAAACGACTGTCTTTATTAAATCTTAAAAGTATGCTAACTCATCACTTCTAGTCCTAACCACTCTCGACTCATTAAGTGAAAGGACCTTGTGACATTCATCTGTGTGAGCCAATATAGTACTAAAAGTTGTTGGTCCTTTTGACCCTAAGATAAAGTGCGAATCAGTGCGTGATTCGATATTCGAGCGTGAAAAAATGGTTGCTGTTGCAATTTATTGTTTCCTATTTATTACGCCGTGGAGATACAGTGGCGAGCATAAATGTTCGAATGTTCACTGTTTTCGTACTTATCTGTCCACAAAATCTTTATTTCCAAATGAAATGCAACCATTTTTTTTGTTTTTTATACTTCATTTATTTGTTTATAATTTCGTATACTACATAGTTCATAGAAAGAAAAAAGAAAATAAATAAAATTATAAAATAGGATTCCACAGCATTCGAACACTTTTGCACGTTTAAAAAAAGTTACTTATTTTCAATATTTCGTCCAAAGCCCTTTGTTTTTGATGACGCTTTTAATGCGTTTTGGCATGCTCTCGACTAGCTTTTCGATTTAGTGGTTTGGGATATTTTCCTATTCCTTTTCCACCCTTTCCCGAAGCTCGTTTATATTCTTTGGTGCCCTTTCATAGACTGCCAGCCTTTTTTTGAGCAAGGCCCACAGATTTTCTATTGGGTTCAAATCTGGGCTTTGCGCAGGCCACTTCAATACTTGAAAGCGTTGGCCAGACAACCAATTCTGAACGATTTTGGCGGTGTGTTTTGGATCACCGTCTTGTTGGAAAACGACCTCTTCTTCCGGGTATGCACTCCTTTCAACAAATTCTGGCAAATTTGTTTGGAGAATGTCAAGATAATTATCTTTCTTCATGATCCCTTCAATTTTTACCAGTGGACCAACGTGCCACCAAGTAAAGCAACCCCATACCATCACGTTACCACCACCATGTTTTATTGTTTGCTTTACTTGGTGCTTTTGGATTCTTTCTTTTGGTCGGTGCCAGTAATATTGTTTTCCATCTGACTGGAAACGGCTTATTTTGGTTTCGTCGGACCAAATCACTCGTTTCCAGTCCTCAACAGTCCAACTCTTGTGGTCCGTTTCCAGTCAGATGGAAAACAATATTACTGGCACCGACCAAAAGAAAAAATCCAAAAGCACCAAGTAAAGCAAACAATAAAACATGGTGGTGGTAACGTGATGGTATGGGGTTGCTTTACTTGGTGGCACGTTGGTCCACTGGCCTGTTTTATATCTGTTCATATTTTCGAGATTCTTCTTCTTCTTCTTCTTAGGGCGCTACAGCCAGAGGTGGACCTGGGCCTCACTCAACATGCCTCTCCAGCCAGCACGATCTTTCGCCAGCTGTCTCCAGTTTCGCACACCAAGCCGGCCGAGGTCCCCCTCGACTTGTGTGCGCCACCTTGTTCGTGGACGTCCTCTGTTGCGTTGTCCCACAGGCTCAGAGTCGAAGACTCTTCGGGCCGGAGCTAAGTTGTCCATACGCTCTACATGGCCTAGCCAAATTCGAGATTCTAGTGTATTTATATTCTTCAGCTGTTATTTTCTAGTAAGTAATTTACGTAAAAGCATACATAGTCGAGCTTTTTCTCTGTGGTAATAAGATATTATTTTCAATGTAGCAAAATACCAAATTGAAAATTTCAAGGATTGCACTTGCAAATTTAATATTAAGATCATTTGGTCGTAATTATTGAAATGGCGCAGTTTTCATTTGTTAACGAAGAAGAAATATAAAGAGCTATGATCTGTCACTGATTGAAGTTTCAACGTTTTAAAAAAGAAAACGTTGATTGGTTAAGTAATGAATTATTAATGGTAACCCTAACACTTAATCCGACTTATGAAGTAGTCAAAACGTTGCAACTGTTCAAAAAGTAATTATAATAATAATAATAATGGCGGCGCTACAGTCCGAGGTGGACCTGGACCTAGCTTCTCACCAACCACTCGTGTTGTGCGTGCTATTGTTCTCTCATGAGTGGAGAATTAAGAAGTAATTACTTTCTATAATAATGTTTAAATTGTGTATTGCACAAAAATGACCAAGGTGCAACATATCTGATTATAAATAGCACTTGTTTTTTATTTGTAGAGATAGAGAGATAGTTTGATTTTTTGCCCTAAAATATACAAAGACTCATTACCACAGGTCTTACAATTCAGAGATATGATACTTTTTATCTTTCTTCCGTAAAATTATTCTGCAGCTGTAGGAACTTGAATTACTTGCACGTAATTATTTCCAAAAGGAAAAAACCCTTTAATTTAAAGAAAAGAAAATGAAAACGAAACAACAAAAATTTAATATATAGATATATAAATAAATAAATACAATAAGTTGATAAAATATGTATATATAAGCAGTAAATAAAAAAGAAAAAATATATATTGTATGTAAATTATAAAATCAAGTACAAGGGTAAGTTTTTAATAAATGCAAAACAAGAACATAGTGAGATATCAACCATCAAGTTGTGCATAATAAAAGATTCTCAGCAAAATTACAATGATCTACAAAATGTTGATTCAGCTTAAGGATTCTTTCGAAGATCAATTCTACATTCTATTCGATGATTCAGAATCATTTTTAATAACTTGTTTGGGGAAACCTTCAATTTCATAAGACGTTTGTCATTTGTTATTGAAATATTTAATTCAAATGATACAATAAGAGCTTCCACACATGATGATAAATTCCGCTTCGGGCTGATTTCAGCAAAAGGACAAAAACCACCTTTTCCGAGGAGTTAAGCCACGGAGACAAGTACTGCATGTACTTACTTAGGCCCCTTTATATGCATTATGGACACTGATTGTTCGCGAGCAATTGTTTGTATAAGAAAGATGGTTTATTTGATATTCCTTGAACGTTTGGGAGGAAACGTAATCCCTAGAGTGATTACACACCTTGCAGCGGTTCTGGGGCTTAAGTAGGATTAATGATACCAGTGAGCTATGGCGACGGACATGCGGCAAAGCATATCCATCAGGGTCACCCATGTCGCAAAGGTCCTGGTTGAAATCTGAAAACCAAGATGTAATCAAGCTCTATCCCACCTCAACCCTTCCTCTTCTCCTCCCCTCTACCCCACTCCCCTGGGCTGGATCAAAGTGTCATGCGACCCGTGCTGATGATCAACCAGGCTGAGGGCCCAGACAAATAGCTCAGTCGCGTACGGAGCATCCAGATACCTGGCGACCTCTGGATTAGCTAGCCTTACCTACGTACACGGAGCCCTGCGTAGGCGGACCACCCTTTCTCCGATACTCGTGGGAACCAAATTTAATGTCTACCAATAACAAAAACACAAATAACACACAAAACAATAATAATAAAAAACCAAGAGAGGAAGAAGGTTCAAGTGAACCGGTGGGGGAACAGGTTAGCAAACCTACCCCACCCCTCCCGAACCCCAGCCCTTCATCTGGATCGGTGAGGATAACTTCCCCCCACTTGTCCAACACGGACTCAAATAAACCTCTGCCGGGCGGCTCGCCTGTAGCTCAAGCACGGGACAAACCCTGCACGAGCAAACAAGCGCGTGCTGCTGCTAGGCCAGCAAGGACCCTAACGGACCGTATCAGGAAAACCGCGCCTGTTAAAGGATCCAAAGCCAGCAACCTGCCCACTAAGACAGGTTCTGGTACGGCTCCAATAAAGCAGGCGAGGAGACACCATCTGTCCTCAACGGATGCTAGTACTAGCAACTTTAAGGAACGGCGCGCAGCCACTCGTATCCTCGACAAGCTGGCGCCCTTCCCTAAAGACAGCTGGAACAGCAAGCAGAAAGAGTCATATGATTGGGCCATTAATAGACTCTCCTGCGCCAAGAGAACCTCCGTACCTCTTGCGGTCAAACGCGATAGGTCGATGGAGGAGCAAACGGTGCAGGCCCCGGCCCCCAAAAGAACGAAGAACAACACCGATACTGCCAAACAAGACAAGCAGTACAGCGATGTCCTGAAGAGCCATACCCTCGTTGGCGTGGTTGATAAGGCAGATCCAGATGGGAGCATCTCGGCGGACAAGTGGAGGAAGGTAGAGGCAGAGTTGGCCCCTGCCCTCCTCTCGATCCTAAGGGAGCGACCAGGACCTGCTCCAATCTGTGAAGACGGGGGATGGTTCCAGCGGCACGTGAAACTGCTTGCCTGTGCGGACCAAAGGTCGATTGACCTCCTCATCGAGGCCATAGGGATGGCGGGAGAGGTGTGGCCAGGGGCTCGCCTGGAGGTCTTGTCATTAGACAAGATACCCAGCAGGCCCAGGGCTCGCATCCGCCTTCCGGCCAAGCCCACGGACTCTACGTCCATTATGGACCTCATTAGATTATGCAACCCGAAGCTAAATACTAGGGATTGGAAAGTAGGCAGGCTGGAGGAGCCCAAGGGGGACACCCGTTCGGTGGTAATCATCATCAACGAGGACTCCTTGGCTCAACTTGCTGCAGACGAGTACAAGATCTACTTTGGTTTCGGCAAGGTACCTATTAGGGTATATAAAAAAGACTCGGAAAGGGTGTCTGCCCCTAAGGCAGATATCCCCCCGACTGTAACAGTTGCACCTGGCACGTCATCTGCCCCCAACATGGAGATCTCCCCCTCAACGGTAGTCACTTGTCCAGACGAAACAAGTGCTACCCCCACTGACAACGAACCACCGGACGCATCAGAAGAAGTCCTCACGACTACGCTCAATACTCTGGGCATAGACGACGATACACTTTCGTCAGACTCAGAGTTTGAGCGGTTCTTCACCGCTAACTTATACCGTCCACCCCAAGAGAAGGATGACTTCATGTCTTCCGACTCGGACGAGGCCAATGACACTGTGGTGGAGGCATCTGCAATCAGTCGCAATGCTGCGGGTGATTCAGATTAACCTTCACCACTCCAAGGCGGCCTCCGCCAACCTCCTCATTCGTTTAGCCAAGAATGGGGAAGACATTGTCCTGATCCAGGAGCCCTGGACCGCGAAAGGTCTGGTGCTGGGACTCAGGACAGTGGGCTACAAGCTGCTTTACACCAAAAATGCAGGTAAACCTAGATCTTGCATTATGGTTAAAAGCTCTATTAACTCATTCCTCATTTCCAACCTTAGCGACCCTGATAACACGGTGGTAAGCCTGGAGCTGAGCCAGAGTACGTGCTGGATGACCTCAGCTTATCTCGCATACGACGGACCAATCCCACCCACAACACTCACAAGGACGGTCGCTACGGCGGAATCCAGCAACGCTTTCCTCGTTATTGGTTGTGATGCCAATGCACGCAATCAACTATGGGGTAGCTCCAACAACAACGAAAGAGGTGAGTCTCTGTTAGACTTTATTCTAAATAAGAATCTAGTTATATGTAATACAGGAAATGTACCCACCTTTGTTACCAAAAATAGACAGGAAGTACTGGATATTACCCTTGTCTCAAATAACTTCTCCAACTACATTAGTAATTGGAGGGTTTCTGATATCCACTCCTTTTCGGACCATAGATATCTCCAATTCGACCTTAACGGTCTTCCCCCCGAGCAACCTCCAGTCAGGAACTATAGGAAAACCAACTGGTCTCTCTATAAAAGTATCGTAGGGAAATCCCTTTCGGGAACACCTCCCTCCCCTACTGACGTCAATGAGCTGGAATGGCTAGTCAACTCTTTCACCATTGCCCTTAATGAAGCAATGGATACGGCCTGCCCACTCAAAACACTGAAGTTTAACTCCAAGCCACACTGGTGGAATAGAGAAATTGAACATCTTCGTAAAGCCAGCAGGAGGAAGTTCAATAAAGCTAAGTCCTCCGGGGATGAGCTCCACTGGGAATCCTATAAAGAATCCCTCAGATTATTCAAATCCAAAATGAAAACGGCAAAAAGGAAATCCTGGAAGCTGTTTTGCGGAAGAATAGAAGATATTTCGGAGACATCAAGACTCAGAAAAATCCTCTCCTCGTGTCCTGCCATACCAAGCTACTACATGAAGCAGGACGGCACTTGGACTACGTCTAGTAAAGAATCACTTGAGATTCTACTTGATACTCACTTCCCCAGCTGCTCTGATGACCAACCCTCCTCAGCCATGGGTTCTGGTTACCCCATCAGCAGCCTCGTGAAGCTCACCACTAAGCGCAGAATAGCATGGGCTATTCGTAGCTTCAAACCGTATAAATCCCCTGGTCCGGACGGTATCATACCAGCGGAACTCCAACTGAACTTAGACCTAATTCTTCCATGGTTGGAAACTATCCTCAAAGGTTGCCTAAGCTTGTCCCATATCCCCCTGGGATGGAGACAGGTGAAGGTGGTCTTCCTACCTAAAGCTGGTCGCAGTTCTCATGTAAACCCCAAAGATTTCAGACCTATCAGTTTATCTTCCTTCCTACTCAAAACGTTGGAAAGACTCATAGATATCCACCTTCGCTGCAATATAGACCCATCTAGATTGTCAGCCTCCCAACATGCATACACTAAAGGCAAATCAGTTGATACTGCCCTACATTCGCTTGTATGCTCCATCGAAAAATCCCTTCACCATAAGGAATTCACTATGGTAGCCTTCTTGGACATCGAGGGAGCCTTCAACAATGTCTACCCATCCTCTATCATTAGTGCACTGGCAAATCTTGGCGTGGACATAGGACTCTGTAGATTGATTTACCAACTGCTTGTCAGTAGAGTTATCATATCGAAGCTGGGTTCTACCACAGCAACCAGAGTTGCCAGCAGAGGAACACCACAAGGTGGAGTTCTATCTCCCCTGCTATGGAACATCGTAGTCAACGAACTACTTTTGTTGCTAGATAAGGCAGGGTGCAAGGTGATAGCCTATGCGGATGACATTGCTGTGGCTGTCTCGGGAAAATATCCATCAGTGCTAAGGGATCTCTTGCAGCATGCTCTCTCGAAACTTTCGGCGTGGACCAAAGTCAACGGTTTGGGCATTAATGCTTCAAAAACGGAAATTGTCCTCTTCACACGAAAATATAGTATCCCCTCGATCGACCCCCCTACCATTAACGGCACCAGTTGCAAACTTTCGGAGTCTGCTAAATATCTGGGGCTCATCCTAGATAAGAGACTAAACTGGAAGCCGAACTTAATGGAGCGCACCCGCAAGGCGACGCTGGCTCTCTACATTTGTAAAAGAGCATTAGGAAAGAAATGGGGTCTCCAACCTCATATGATCCACTGGATCTACACAACCGTCGTTAGACCCATTCTGTTGTATGGAGTACATGTCTGGTGGCCAATACTAGACAAAGCCATACACTATAATCTCATTAGGAAAGTTCAACGTCAAGCTTGCATTTGTATAGGAGGTGCGTTGAGAACCACACCCTCAGATGCACTGGACGTTATAATGAACCTATCCCCAATCGACATTTTCGGCAAACAACTAGCAAAGAATACTGCTATCCGTCTTACAGCCTCTTCCCAGTGGACCAACAATCCATTTGGCCACTCCACTATACTAAGTTCCTCTAACTTCCCCACGAGAACTCTGGACCATACCACACCCCTCTACTTCCCTGACAGACTTTTTGAAACCCTCATTCCTGATAGAGACTTCTGGAATGATAATCCCAAACCTTTTGCAGACTCCCTGCACTTTTTCACGGATGGGTCTAAAACCCAGGAAGGGGTGGGTAGTGGTGTTTTCTCTGATAAACTAAATATAAGTCTCTCCCTTCGCTTACCTGACTACTGTAGTGTGTTTCAGGCGGAGATTATGGCGATTAGTGAAGCGCTGTCTTGGCTCAAATGGAATGTAATATCCGCTCGTGATATTTGCATTTTCACTGACAGCCAGGCAGCCATCAGAGCCCTGGAACTGGTCTCTACAAACTCCAAGACTGTAATAAACTGCCGCTCATCTTTAGACAAGATGGCCGACCAGTTCAATATTCGCCTGTGCTGGGTGCCAGGACATAGAGACATTCCAGGCAATTGCAAAGCAGATGAGCTCGCCAAGCTCGCTACTTCACAGCCATTACTTCCCAAACACAGTAGCTTAGGTATGCCCCTCACAACTTGCAAATTGTTGCTCTCATTAGAGGCAACTCGCGAAATAGATAACAGATGGGTGAATGGCACTTCGTGTCACACTTCCAGGTTAATCTGGCCTAGGCTAGATTCCAAAAGATCTAAGGATTTATTATCTCTTCACAGATCGAATATAAGCTCTATCGTCGGTGTCATCACAGGACACTGCCTCATAGGAAACCATGCCATCAGACTAGGTGTCCCGGCTAATGATTTCTGTAGAAGCTGCCTTGATGAGGAGGAAGTGGAAAGTGTCTCACACCTCCTATGCTCCTGTCCGGCCCTGGCGTCTATTCGACGTCAATATCTAGGGGCCTACTTTTTTGATGATTTGGGTGAACTTAGTACGGTTCCCATAAATAATCTACTTCGCTTTATTACAGGCTCCAAATGGTTTCCCTCAGACAACTTAGTGGTTTGATCACGATCAAACCTTGTGGCAGCACAATGGATCAACTATGGTCTAGGTGCACACACACATACACACAGGAAAGCCACATCTCACATAACATAACATTGGGAGGAAATACTTCCCTAGTGTTCCTCTTTCTCAAATAACTAGGACAGTGGCTAAGGTAGTAAGGAGTATCGCCTTATTGCTCCACGTCACTACAGCCCCTACATACATTGTCATTGATAAGCCCCATTTTCGTGGCATGGTTTTTTACACAATTATGACCGGTAAGAGGTCCAATTTCTATTGTCAGCAACTTATTGCAGCATTAACGGAATTCATTGGATTAAGTCCGATCATAGGCCACAATGTCTGAGTGTTTTCGCTGGTGGTAAAAAATAATGGACCTTCGGCTTGGCACTTAAGATTCCGGTCTCTATGCAGGATGTCATCGACGAATAGGTGGTGTGTGTCGATCTGCATTTCTTGGGTCTTTTCGAGGATCTGCTGTAGTGTGAAAAACTGATCTACTGTGTACTTCCCTGGCCTGAAACAATAATGATAAGAACCTTTCAGTTTGGGGACGATAGGCGTTTACACAAAACCTCTAACTAATTAATAAGAGTTTTTACATGTATACGTATTGTGTATATCAATGTTATACCCATAGCGACAGCAACGCGCGATAAGGTGCACTTGGAGTAAATATAACAGCCAATGATTGAATTAAAACCCAATTGTTCAAAAAACTTTTAAAAATATAACTTACATAAAGTTATCTTAGTGATAACTTCAACCTGATGTTTATACAGACGTTAAATTAAATTGGGTGGAAAAAAATAAAAGAAAAACATTTCTATTTTCTTATTTGCGAAGTCGTCGGTGATGACCTTTTTCGAAAACATATTAGAGTACTTCATTTTGCCTTAAAAGCATCCAAAAACAGAGTCGGGCCAGAAATCCAGGTTAGTCGAAGAAGTTAGTGTTTCAAGCATCAAATCTATTCTTAAAAACATGCTTTCCGCTTAGGACACTAGCAAACAGATCGTTTCTTTTAATTTCTCTTTAATAAATTTCTTTTTTTCTCTTCAATAAAAGTAAAATGTATTTAACTAAATAAGAATGTATTCCATAGATAGGTAAACATGAGTCTCATTTCAATTCAGTCAATTTTTGCATATTATCTCCGATCATCAACTATACGCCTCACCTTCTATAGTATAATGGACCAGATTCATTTGTGTTCCTTAATAATAATAATAATAATAATATAATAATGGAGGTGCTACAGTCCGAGGTGGACCTGGGCCTAGCTTCTCAGCAACCACTCGTGTTGTGCGTGCTATTGTTCTGTCACGAGCGGAAGGGACCTACAGTTTAATGCCGACTCCGAACGGCGAGATTGAGAAGCTTTTTCTAGACAGTTATGCTCTTTGAGCATTGTCAGTGACTCGAAAGAGGTGGAGCCGTGAAAAAATGTTTGATGTTTTTTTTCGAGATTCGAACCGACGACCTCGAGCGTAGGAGTCGACGCACCTACCCACTACGTCACGGCGCCCACATTTGTGTTCCTTAGATTCAGTATTTATGCGAACATCAAACAACTAGTTGTCACTGCAAAGTTGAAATTTGCCCCTGTACTATCTTGACTTTGACATCGTTTATACGTGGCATTTGGTAAGGTAAGCTAAGCGTAAACTCCTTCACATTGCGAATACCATCAGTTACTCGCTGAGCTTCTGATTTATTTCCTCTGAAGATGA
Organism: Myathropa florea; assembly: GCA_930367185.1. Lineage (NCBI taxonomy): Eukaryota > Metazoa > Arthropoda > Insecta > Diptera > Syrphidae > Myathropa > Myathropa florea. The sequence goes on along the minus strand of OV884003.1, from coordinate 68,444,350 downwards.
ATATGTAAATTTTTACCCCTACTGACTGAGAACTCAATAAATTGAAAACCAACGCCATAAATGCCCAAATGGTTCACATAGGTACGTAAGACTCACCGGTTTGCAAATATCAAACATATCCTATCAGAATTAGCCCAGTGCATATTTATTACGCTGGGGGATAGAAACTTGTTGCGTTCCAGAATTCTTGGCAATAAAATATGTTTTTTTTAACGACTGCAACAAGGGATAAGAAAAAAACGCGAACTATCAATGGATCAATTGGACCAATATTTGTTCGTCAAATCCCAATGGCTATGAATATTGAACCAAGCACACTATGCTTGCTGTGATGAAATATTTGTGTATTATAATATTAAAAGCAGTAATCATCTCTCTCTCTCAATTTTGCAGCCTTCAAGTAGTGGGGAACTTTCCGCTGGTAACTAACTGCCAGATGGACGGAATACGAGACGATGACCCAGCGTTAAGACTTTCTATAATTGACGAATTGATGGCGGTAGCCTATTATGAAAATAACTAAATCTACTGACGCAGAAACCTTTGGCGTCACAGGATTTTAAATTCTGTTCTATAGATCTTTCCGACACGCTATAAAAACATTTCTTCCATCCGCCTTCCCAGAATGTTTTCTATGGCTGGTGATTCAAACTAATTGAATAGGGGGAACAGAGAAAACTACATGCACATATAGAGAGACCGTCTGACTGAAATAGACAACAGGGCGAAGGCTACTAGCTGTTGGTGAAAAAAAGTTTTGTAATGGAAATTGCGGCGAAAGATAAATTGTTTTTGAAAAAGTTCAAAACTCCTGTGCTATAGGATGTGCATGAGCTTGGATGAGGGCAGTTAATATAAATGTTGTGATGTAGATATCATGTCTGTGAAAAGAATGACTAAAAGAAGATATTTTACTATATTTTCCGTCTAATACGAATAAAGTTGAAAATTCCAACAGCGGAATAAGAAGTTTGTATCGCTGCGCGTCATCTTATTTTCACGTGTTTGGAATTGGCTTTGCTCATTCAAAGACTTATTTACACATTTGCTGTATAGAACCTTTTTACTAAGAACTTTGAACTTGGTTACTGTTAGTTACATTGAAGGAATAACACAAATTACTTCAAAATTTTTTTTTGAAAAATGGTTTAAATATGAAAGATTATGAAAAAATGCCCGGCACGGGGCAAAGGCAAACCATGTATTTAAGCTTATCTTCTAAAGAAAATGGCAATCACCACTTTCAAGGTAAGACGAGGGTGAAGTAATCTGAGGAGCATTAAAAACAGCAACATTTTGTTTTTGAATTACCCTGGTACTGTTGATTTTTCGGAAATAAGTTTTCTCTGCCTTGCCTGCTCTGCGGTAGTCAAAATTTCGTTACAGTATGAGCGTCATGGAATGATTTGCCTTCGATACCGCTTTTTTTAATTCCGAATTTTTCTCGAATTGTTTAAAGATTTTTTTTTTCACCACGGAGGTAATTTTTGCTTACTTTTTTTTTTTATTAGACGTGCTTTATTAAAGGAATTTAAGAAAAATTGCAATCTGCTAAATATCATCTAGAGAGACAAAATTCTAGACAAAATGTCTAACGTCTTTTTGTTCATCATCCAAACGACCAAATATATCAAACTTTCAGAAAACATTAATTTTCACAAAATAGTTCGAAATATGAATTCTGCAACCCTTACAGATCAACATTGTTCGCCGATGCTGAGAATTCATTGTATCGCGTTAGGGCTTAGCTTGGTAATTTCGATAATTTTATTTTTTAATGCTTTAACTGTTCCCTAAAAATCTACGTTTTCAGATCTTCAACATTTGCATGCGGATGTTTTCCCATTCCATTCCCATGGAGAATTGCTTCAAAATGATTACTGCCAGAAAGTTTAAATTAATTTTAATCGTATCACTGAAGCCGATTTTTATTATTTTTTATATTTTTAGAAACTTCGATTTGCAAATGGGAATTTGGGAAACATATTATAACTCAAAAAAGTTGGAAAGCGAATCTCGAAGTATCTATCGATTGATATATCATTCAATGGAATTGGTCACAATTTCAAAATCCACCGTAACTTTAGATACGTGAGCCAACCTCAAATTCTCCCACGTTTTTGCAATGCATATTAATTGATATCTAGCGACTTAGGTTTGATTGAACGTTTCTGTGAACGGAATCCTAAAAAATAAAAATAAGAAAAAAAACATTTTATGAGTCCCTAATTTCAGCTACAAATGAAGGAGTCACAGAACTAGTTGAACGTTCAGGGCAGCTGCATCGACAAGTACATGAAACTTTTATACAAACTTCCGCAAAGCTGAATGGATAATAGATAAGCAAAGTTCTGGGGTGTGAGCAGTAACGTGCTAATTGTCAACTCCAGGGATATATAATTCTCTTGGTACATAGAGAAAAAAGTTTTCCGCTGTTGTAACAGCTTTGTGAGAGGTAAACATTTGTTTTTAGCAGCGTGCGTCTTCGGGTTACACAACTAGGATTTAAACTGGAGAGGAACCGTGGACTTGGTACACTTCAAGCTATGCAATATAGAAATGTAATTTACAAGAGTCTTCTATGACATTAGCGGAAATTTGGGAAGCAATCAATTATTGCATTCTTGGGACTCCACAGTTGACTCTTCAAGTAAATTGACGTAATACTGTTGCAGTAGGTAGTTTTTATTATAACTCATCCGCAAAACTGCAACTAAAAATAAAAAAAATGTCAAGTGATATTCGATTGCAATAATTAAAGATCATGGCCAATTTTAGACAGTGAATAGGTGATTCATTTTTTTTTTAATTTATTGAGGCTCAACAGCATCTATATAAACTTAAGAAAGTGAATGGTGACTTTACAAAGAAAATCATCTTAATTAATTGGCCGCCACGATCTTGTGATTTGACACCGTTGTACTTCTTTCTTTGGGGATATTTAAAAGAAGGAGTATACGTTAATAAGCCAAGAACAATGCAAGAGCTAAAGGCTGAGATAATTCGGCACATTAACGACATTGAACTTCAATTATGTCTCAGAGCCATTGAAAATGTGGACCATCGGGTAGAGGTATGCCACCGAAGCCGTGGTGAGCATTTGGCCGATATTTTGTATCACACATAATTGTCATAGATCCTTCTATCATAATAAAAAATATTAAGATAATTCTGTGAAAACTTTTTGTTTTATTTAAAATTATCATCGTGTTGTATATTGTTCCTCACTTATATGACAAAAAGAAAAAAAGCAGAAAAATCGAACAAAGAATCCGCTTGAAAAAGATGTATTTCTTATACAGTATTATCGTTAAATTGAGTGGGAAACTGTTCAAAGCATCCACTATTTGATGATAATAATAATGGCTCTACAGTCCGGGGTGGACTTGGGTCTAACATCTACAGCAACCACTCGCCTTGTGGGTGCTATTTTCACACTCGTCGGTGTGAGGTGTTCACATATAAGGCTGATGATGTAGAATCTGCTTGTGATATGGACCACAGCCAGGTGATCGCTTTTGGAGTACGGATCAAAGGCCTAAGATAGCCAAGTAGAGCCCACGACACCGATAGCACACACAAGTCTAGAAGGAACAAGGACAAATTGGCGTGCGTAGTTGGAGGCAACTGTCTAAAGACCATGTCAACTGTATAGTTTAGGGTTGAGGTCCAGGCCCATTAAGGTATATTTACACTTGAATTCAAGGCTTAAAATATCTAGAAAAATCTTAAGCTATAAAGACCGAAAAAGACCCACACGGGTTGCTTTGGTAATTTTCCCACTAACTTTTTTTAGAGATAAATATACTAACAGGGACAAAATGATTAAGACTTACTTGTTAAGAAAGTAAATGCTAGTCATTATAAGTCCGTACGAGTATAAAGTATGAATTTACATATGCAAATATCATAAAGGATGAAGACGTGTGGTTGACAGTTACACGGCAATCCAATTTCCCGTCCTTAAATATGTGACCATTCTAGGTCGTTTTTAGAATTTTGACAAAATTCAATTTCTTGTAAAGAAAAGTGAAAAATAAATAGAAAATCCGTAGTTTTTATTTTGTGGTTGCTTATTTACGAAAATAAATGAATTGTTAACTGAAAAATGTGTATGATTTATTCCTGTAATTTTCCTATTTATTTAAGAGTGAATATGCTCAAAGAGTAAAACTGTCTAGAAAAGGCTTCTCAATCTCGCCGTTCGGAGTCGGCATTAAACTGTAGGTCCCCTCCGCTCGTGAGAGAACAATAGCACGCACAACACGAACGGTTGCTGAGAAGCTAGGCCCAGGTCCTCCTCGGACCGTAGCTCCGCCATTATTATTATTATTATTATTAGGTTGTTAACATGCTATTGGCAAAATTTCCTCAGCAAGAATGATAAACAAAAGCCACAAGTTGTGAAAGAGAAGAAGAAAATCGGTGTGAAATTGCCTACTGCAGAATGTGATGCCCGGTATTTTAAAAAATAACAGACATTAAAACACATGTAACTTTTTTCCCACAGATATGTTGAAAATATGCTTTGAATTCCTCTCATCACGCACTAATATCACATAATTCTTTCACACTTGCTTTTATTTATCATTTATCACTTATAAAATATTTTCAGCCCTGTAAGAGAACGAGGACCGAGCAAATGTCTTCTATGCATGTATTATCCCCAGAGGATTATATTGGTTTTCTGTTCACTTCTCAGAGGGATGATTCGGAAAATATGTTCCCATGAGTTGCCATCCAAATGTGGCAAATGGCAACTGAAGTATGTACTTCCAAAGGACACGAATTCCCAAATACAATTTACTTCCAAGGACCTTCGGATAGAGTGGTATTATGATGCTGATGGATATTTGGTTCTTGCTACAACATTGTGTTGCTCTTGCCTTAATTTTGGCAAGGGGAAATGCGTTTCTTACTTGACCGCTTGGATTTCACATCGAGTTTTGGTTTTTTTTTGAGAATAAAGAAAATCAGGGTCCACGTTTGTAAGATGGTTTTGAAAATTAGGACATTGTTAATTTATTTATTTATTATTTATTTTTTATTTATTTTATGAATTTTGGCCTTAGAACATATTTTGCTGGCAGCAATGTAAATAAGTTGTGGATGCCGTGGCTGTGTTGGCTTGTGCGTCGACTCTCAAATTTAGGTTCAAATCCCAGAAGAAGCAACCATTTTTATTTTAGTAAGTGTCCACCTTTTTCGAGTCACAGACAATGCACAGACAATGCACAATGCACAAGAGTATTGAAAAAGCTTCTCAATCTGCCGTTCGGAGTCGCATTAAACTACAGGTCCCCTTTACTAGTAAAAGAACAATAGCACGCACAACACGAGCGATTGCTGAGAAGCTAGGCCCAAGTTCACCTCGGACTGTAGCGCCACTATTATTATTATTATTATTATAATGTAAATACCTTAGTTCACGAAATTTGAATCATGTCCAGTAATCAGAAAGATTCTGAACAGAGCCACTCCAAGTATGAGTAGCAGACAATCGTATCTAGAAGTACTCTGAAAAATCTTTCATGGAGAACAGAGTGAACAATTCAATGATGTGTAATTTGTAATCACTGTCGCAAACAGCATGGACGTGATATTGAAAAAATCCTTGAAACCGAGCCAGCGTAGGCATTCATTCTGAAAAGGGCTCTGACTCGTACATCATCTGTGTCTAGTACAGCATAATTCGTGAGTATGCGCTTTTAACAAAATCTATACAGTTTGAAGTAAGGCAAGGAATTGTGATGCAAATGTGAAAATTAATACTTTTATATTTTTTAACTTCTCTGACTAAACAATTATTCAAACTTAAAGGGAATTGGGTTTCTGGCCCGGGAAGTCCACTACCGTCCAAATATTCATACTACGGCAGATCATAAAAAACCCAAGAAATGCAGATAGACACTCAACATCGATTCGTCGATTTCAACGCTACATAGGACTGCGCGCATAGATAAGCGCCATGTCTAGTTTTGATATTCTTGCCAAACTCGTCAGACTGAGCACGATGACGATGGAGAACTGTCGCTGCTCCATCAAGGTCGGTAACGAACTCACTGAGACCTTCAATAACAAAAAAGGTTTTAGAGAAAGCGATGTGCTGTCATGTGATTTTTCAATATCATTCTTGAGAAGGTTTTGCAAAACTCACTGGCCTACACTAGAGGCACGATCTTTCAGAAGTCCGCACAAATGGTAGTATAGCGAGCGAATCAGTGAGGCATTTGTTAGCATTAAAAGAGAAACGGAAAAAATGGCCATAAACGATGGCTACGAAGTATATGCTGTTACCGAGAAATTACGCTGAATATCAACGAATTGGCAATAACGTCACAATAGGCTGTTATAACTTCAAGATAGTGACAGACTTCGTCTACCTCTGGCCAGATCAAACGCAGAATAACTCTTACCGGATGCTGTTTTTTTGTGATCATGGGGCAGTTAAGGTGACGCACCCAAGTCCAGAGGAACTTCAACCAGCAAAAGATTTATGTAAATGAAATTTATGTGTGAAAATGAAAATATTTATCATTTTAAATCTTAGATATCTCAAAATTTCAACATGAATTGATATTTTGAAATTTATAATTTCTTAATGCCTACACTGAGGTCTCCAAAACTGCACTGTCGATGGTTGACCGTTTTTGGCCAATATCTCGAAAAGAATTAAGCCAGAATGCTTGAAATTATTTTAAAAGAAAGTACTCAATAAAGCCAAGTGTTGTTTGAGATTTTTAAACACTTTGGTTTAGAATTGGGACGAGGGGACACACTAAAAAAATCTTTGGAGCTGCATATATTTCAAATGGAAATTTGGATCAAGAATTGTTAAAGCAAACCTCCACCTTATTTCGAAAGATCTGTCGAATAACATATGAATCGATGGGGTCCGTTAATGTTTCAATATAAATGGCAAGTTCACCTATGCGGGAGTCACTCTCAAATGACCACACTTTTTAAATTTTTGTCCATGGGCATATCTAGGCTTGAAGTGCCTAATTCCAAGACTTCATGTCGATATCTTTATAAACGTCGGAGATAAAAAGATTGACAGACACGACAGACGGACGGACACACCGAAATTATAAAGATTCCGTTTTTCTAGACGGAACCTAAGAATGAATCTGACGTTAAACTGTACAAACAACATTAGTACCGAAACCAAACGGAGAATAACTCTTGCCAACCACTGTTTCTTTGGACAAAATTTGAGTAAATAGAGCTCTCATTCGAAACACGGCTGGTAGCAAAAGACCGTGCTAGCTGGCGAGGTTTTGGTTAAGTTAGTTAAGTCCGAGGTCAACTCCGAAATTAAGTGCCTCAAGGAAAAGAAGAAGAAGAATCCATCTATAAAATTAGCTGCCACTAAAGTTTAGGCATGCAAATACGGAAAGCTCTAATAACAGCTTTGCCAATGTAATTTAAGTGGATAACTAAAATACATATGTTAGAGCATAAATTCAATCTAATTTTTTTTGTTACTTTAATGTGAAACTTAAATGGTGGCGCACTGTTTTCGGCTTCAAAGTACAATAATGTAACACAAGTAACGCCACCTGGCAGAAATAATTAATAGTAATAATAGTGGCGCCAAGGCGGACTTGGGCCTAGCTTCTCAACCATTGTTCTCGTACTCCGTGGAGGGGCCCGCAGTTTAATGTCGATGCCGAACGGCAGATAGAGAAGATTTTAATAGACCTTTTTTCATGGTATATGTAACATGCTCTATATTTCTACATTTGTCAATTGACTTTTTAAAAAGGAAACATATACATTTAGTGACTGTTTATTTTATTCATAATTGCATTCTACAAGTAATTTAATTTCAACAATATTTCATTAATTAGTTGCATAAAACGTCTTTGGAAGTTAGTAAGGTGAAAATTTCTAGACATTTTATAAAAAAAATATCTCAAATGAATTAACCTAACAATTCGATAGTTTTGTTCTCAATAGAAATCCAGTCTCTTCTGTGTTAGCCTTAAATCGCTTCACATTGGGTCCATTGCTATCAAATGTATCCATTGACAGCGAGTCTTTGAATACCAAGTCATCATCAAAATTCAACGACCGTTTCTCAGTTGTTATGGGTTTTATCACTAGTTCTCCATTCTCCCTGCTTACTCTTTCGTTCAGTGGCAAGATCTTCATGCGAAGCTCAAAAACAAAATCACAATCTGGGTACAGACTCACATACCGGTCAAATGCTTCCTTCCCGTATAAATACTTGTGACCACTAAGAACTTGGAAGAAGTCCTTGAGCTCGATGGGAATTTGAAAAGTCTCTAAAGCTGTAAAAAATGAAGATTTATGTAAAATTAAATGAATAAGATGTTGGAATTACTTAAAACTTACCAGGGTAAAGAAATTCGTCAAACTCAGCATCTGCTGGACGTGTTATATCGACAGAAATTCCATCGAAGAATATTGTAACTGTACGTAATTCTGACGTATTGTGTTTTCACTGAACTTATTATCTTGGAGAACTTTAATCGAATGTTGCAGAAGGACAATCAATGCCTGCATTTTATACCCAAAAATATGTCCTAATTTTCATAAAATTGTTGAGTTTATTGTTATAATTACTATATATCCCTTTGAACAAAAGTATGTTAATCCGCTAATTACTAATTACAAAGTCAATAAACACAGCTAAGACGCCTCGGCAATTACTAGTGCAATAAAAAAAGAATCCATCAATAAAATCTTCTAGCCGGACATACTGGATGATTTACTTTTCGCTGAATTTCAAAATTCATTTGGCGGCTATAGTATTTTAAACATTTCTTGAATATTTTACATACTTACGGCATGGAATATGGTTTTGATAATGCGCTTGCAGCGTTACTTCATATGGATTAGGGTTTGTAACCTCTGTCCTGGAATCCTACTCTTTAATTGAGTTCAAATATTATATCTTGAACATTGTCTTTAAAGACTAATACAAAACATTCGAATTTGTGCATAATGGTTTAAATGGAATGGAATGTACCAAAAAAACGTACTGGAACATTGTTATTATTTGAAATAATCTGTCTGCCTGTTTTTAATTTAGTTTTCAAAAAATTTTCAATGGAATTTAATATGTGTATATACATACATACATAAATATATGCAAATAAATACATTTTGTGTTTTACTTAATAACTCGAAAGTGATGGTTCGAGTTATCGAAGTTCGACTGTATTTGTTTATTCAGTGCAATGACTCATAGCAAATAAAGATTTTATGCCTAGAAAAAAAATCTCATATGAAAATGGAAATTGTTATCAGCAAAATGTACAAAAAATGAATTGAGCACGGGATAGGTTCCGTTGCATTGATAATTTTTGATAGAACTCGTATTTCAGTTGATTTTTTTTATTATTTCACATCAAATCCAACATTCATGTTTTTGCACATACAAACAAAACATTCATACGTATTGTATCTATACGAATATCTCTATCCAATTGAACACTCCTCAAGCGTGTGCACCTTGCTGTTAGGCATTTAGGGGTTGAAATGAATATGAGAGATAACACTGTCCATAGTATCGAGTCGTTGATCACAGCATGGAATTTATGTATGAAATGCTAATTTTTAAATATTAAATCTCTGATATTTCAAAATTTGCTCGTGAATCGATATTTTGATATTTATAATTTCTTAAGACTTACGTAGAGGTCTACAAAACTGCGTTTTCAGAGAAAAGCTGGAATGTATTATGACATCATAGTCAAATGGACAGTACAGGACAGTTTTAGAGTACATATCATAACCCTAATATAACTATAACTAATAAGTTATATGTAACATAACTAAATGTCAATAAATATTTTATTATTGTATGGTCATGCAGTGTTGTTAGCAAAGTATAAGTATACTTTCCGTATAGACAATAATTTTAATAATCTGTGCATATTTGTGTTCTTAAATAGCTTTTTTGCTTTGCTGGTACGTATATTCTTCTGCTGTAGATGGTATATAGAAAAATCGTAAAATATTTATTAGATATGTATCTGACAACTCATTTTCAAAATATCACAGCTCGGTTAGTTTTTACGACTTTTTTTGTAATAAATACCACTTCACAACCTGAGCTATATGTGGTATTACAATTGCAAAAAGGTTAATTCAAACATCGTCATTACTACTTACTCTCACGTCCACTGCCAACTGAAAATGAGCTAAAAACAAAAATCTATTCCACCAATGCCTCCGCAAAAGCCCTTTACACAAAATAAACAAATCCATTCATATTACAACCAGTTTCGCCAACTTGGACTGTGGATTTAGCTCAGCTACTCTGCTATTCGAGATTGATATCCAAACAAAACTGAAATATGTATCTTGTATTCCAATGTATTGCATCTGCAGCTTGCAGAAGAACAACAGAAAGATATGCAAAAATCTGCTCATCACCAAAGTTGGCGGGCATTCGCCCCCATACGACATGCACGAGTAGAATAAAAATACATTTAGAGTATACATTCATAGTATTCATGAAATTTATTGTCGCATTTGCTCCTCATTTGGGTGTCATGGAGGGGTGGTGGGTGTAAGATGTTGCATGCATAAGGTATAAATATACACCCAAAGGCAGTAGCCGCTACCTTCTGAGATATTAAATCAAAGCTAGGATACACACGTCAAATCTCATTGCTGTGAGGTACATTCAGCTCTTGGAATTACTATATATTGCATCGGATATCATTTATATTCTTTTCCTTTCCGTCATTTTGTTTATATCGTTTTTTCATATAACACCTGAGTGAATATAGTATTCTCTGACTGAGCAAATAAAAAGGAAACGATTTCAGAAATAGATATCTAGATCATTGAAGTAAAATATCCTTTCGGAAATTATCCTTAATATTCACTACCCATAAGATGTGGGATATGCATTTTATTTTAACCGACAGCAGTAGAATTAATACGAATGAAAAATGTTCGCATGAAATATAAAATCTGTGATTGTAAACGGTGATAACATGGATTAATGATATAGAATGCTGTCAACTGGGAATAATGCAGTGTGTTTTAAACACAATTTGAAATTTATGAAACACGGTTGGGTAATGGATTTAACAATTACGGTTTAATATGAGTTATCTGGAAGAAAACTTAATAAATTTGGGATATGTGGAATTACTTTGTGATTCGTGATGTGAAGTCAATAAAGAAGAAGAAATGTTCTCTGGGAAGCTCCTTATCTTGATTGAATTTGAATAAAAACGAATTGAATAAAAACGGTTATCTATTTTGAAGTAGTGCTCCACAAAGAGTACATATACATTTTTTTAATTCACTTTTCTGTTTTTCGTAACGTTTTCGACAAGTCGAGAGGCCATATTTTATAGGAAGTGCTCTATCCTGTATACTATTGGTTGTCCTTTTGTAGTTTAACGGCTATTCCAGTGAAACGGCATTGAATCGGCAGTGCAATGTTTTCGGGCGCTGCATCAAAATGTACTTGACCTGCTCGTCAATTCCCTCGTTTCCAAGACTAGCCTTGTGCCCAGAGTACAGTCTGACTGCCCCTTTCCCCATACACAGAAATTAACCGAAATTCACATAAAAACATAAATGGAAGAGATTAAAAAGGAAAATGCTTCAAAAGGCGGATGTTTTCGAACATGAACCAGACAATTGCTGATTAGAAGGTCAAAGTCGCATTTACATCAAGAGACCATATAATTAAAAGGATGGAATAGAGCCCTACTGATTGCATCTTAATTCAGAACTTCCCAGCCATGACTGAAAAGCTATAAAAGTATGGTATGAAATTTGATTTAATCCTTGGCCATAAGTCGATATCTGACGATCCTAGTTGTGACTGTGGACAAAATCAGAACCTGCTGGTCGTCATAACAGTGATAGAAATTAACGTTCGAAAGAGAAACTGGACCTGTGCCAAATGAGTACACGGCTTCAAAACCGAAAGTGTAGGCATCGCCCTTGTTCAAGAACCTTGGAAAAACAAGGCCAGATACACAATCTGAATAATAGATGATTGGTGACGTACTACTCAAATACAGCTTAAAGTCAAAGTAAGATAAGATCTTGTATTATAGTCAGGATAATTATAGTCTACAAAAAAGGGCCCTTTGTAATTTCGGTGTGCTCGTCCGCCTGTTTATCAAACCTTTTCATCTTCTATTTATAAAAACATCGGCCTGACATTTGCTAATTTGGTACTTTATGCCATAGAAATCATATTCCATGCAGGCACACTTAAAAAGTGAGCATTTGGGGGCGGCCAACGTAAAAGTGAAGTTGTCAGAGATTTCAAAAAATCATACCCTATCGGGTTATATATCAATCGAATGGGTTTTTTGAAATGAAGAGAAGGTTCGGCTATCATTCTACTGATAAGGAAAAAATATATGTATGTACAAATTTGCAATGACTTATTTTATTCGTAATTGCATTTAACAAGTGACAACAATAAACTCAACAATATTATGAAAACTAGGACAAATTTGTTGGTATAAAATGCAGGCACTGATTGTCCTTCTGCAACATTCGATTAAAGTCCTCCAAGATAATCAGTTCAGTGAAAACACAATATGTCAGAATTACGTACAGTTACAATATTCTTCGATGGAATTTCTGTCGATATAACACGTCCAGCAGATGCTGAGTTTGACGAATTTCTTTACCCTGGTAAGTTTTAAGTAATTCCAACATCTTATTCACTTAATCTTACATAAATCTTCATTTTTTACAGCTTTAGAGACTTTTCAAATTCCCATCGAGCTCAAGGACTTCTTCCAAGTTCTTAGTGCTCACAAGTATTTATACGGGAAGGAAGCATTTGACCGGTATGTAAGTCTGTACCCAGATTGTGATTTTGTTTTTGAACTTGGCAATGAACGAAAGAGTAAGCAGGGAGAATGGAGAACTAGTGATAAAACCTATAACAACTGAGAAACGGTCGTTGAATTTTGATGGTGACTTGGTATCCAAAGACTCGCTGTCATTTACATTTGATAGCAATGGACCCAATGTGAAGCGATTTAAGGCTAATACAGAAGAGATTATAATATTGCAATAAGAACAAAAATGTATTATGCGATACTATTATATTTACATATTTACTAATTTAGAATACTAACCAGTTTCTATAATAATAGCTAACAATTTCTTATATAAGTAATTACTTAAATGTTAATGAAATTAATTCACCTGTGAAATGCAATTACTATAATAAAATAAACAATTTTTGCAATTTATATACATATTTTTTTTCCAAAAGTCAATTATTAACAAACTCGACAGGGCTTAAAACTCGACAGAAAATAAATGTTTTGCCTAAGTGGCAAGTGGCAAAACAGCTAAAATGTGAATTTGTCATTCAAACTCGCACACTCTGCTCAATGAACAACATATTTCATATTTAATATCTTTGACAACGGTTTTATTTGCAGTTTGTTAAATGCTTGAAAATTATCTCACACTAATTTACCCTAAATCAAAAAAATAGCGATGGGCAGAGCATTTCCTACAGGCAAGTTGAACATGCCATTGTAGATGAATTCTGGACATGACATTAGTTGTTGCAATAGCTGAATTAGACTTTAGATACATCTATAAAAGTTTGTAAAGAATTATATTGTTTTTAGAAAATAGTTTTGCTACTAGATATTACACAATCCTGCGTAAAAATGATCAGAATTCAGTCATATCGAGATAGTTAATTTTCCGTTTTTACTCGTAAAATGTTTGTCGAGTTTGGCTTGAGGAACCCTTAGTAGTAGAAAAGGTCTTGAAATGGAGTTTCGTACAATGGTAGCAACATTTGAATACCAAGTATTTAATTCTTTGACAAATGATGTATTTTCTTTCTATAAAATATAGGCAAATATTTCTTAATATATTGTCATAGGTATCACACAAATATATTCACGTACGTGCATTGATTCAGAAAATTTTTTGATTATTTTGAAATGTTACGCTGAGGAGGAAATGTTCTGGTTGAATTCTCCGCGAAAGTACATATGCATTGATATGTTCTTCGAATGTCCAAATCATAAATTAAGTTGGGTTTATAGGCCAAAAACAATGCAAAGGATTGCTTTCCCGCTTCGACTTTCCTTCATGCCAAGGGAATGTTACCAAAAGTTAGACTGCGAAAGTTAATTTTTTTTTAGAACAAGAGTAGGTTAGGTTAGGTTGAAGTGGCTGACTGTAGAAAACAGTCACACTTAGGCCAAATTAGGCCCATTGTGATACCACGCGGATCTTGTGTTCCTTTATCCGAAAAACCATTTAGCGCTTTCAACGAAGCTCTTTAATTGATTGATGCCGACGTTGTGCAATTCGCTCAAGTCGTTAAAGAAGTAGGCTCCAAGGTGTTTCATCCTGCGAGAGGAGAGAGCGCTACAAGTGCAGAGAAGATGCGTTATGCTTTCTTCTTCTTCTTCGTCTCTGCAGCTTCTGAAGATTTCTGCAGAAATCATTATGAGGGAGTCCCATTCTTGAGGCGTGAGTGCCAATGGCACAGTGTCCTGTGATAACGCCAATGAGAATCCTTAGGGATGACCTGTTCATTCTAAGAAGATAGAGTGAACGTTTTAGATCAAGTTTAGGCCAGATTTGCTTTGTAATGAGGCACGTAGTGCCATCTGATCATCTTGAGTTGGTGCTTTTAATGGTATGATTCTTTAAAAGAAGTTTGGCTGTAGCGAATGGCGTAGGCGGAAGATCCCCACTAGGGAGGTTTGTGGAGATCGTACCGCTCCTGGCGAGATAATCAGCTTCACAATTCCCTGGAATGTCACTATGTCCCAGCACCCACATGAGGTGAATGTTAAAATGCTCAGCCATCTCGTTAAGAGATAGGCGGCAATTTAGGGAGGTCTTAGAGAGAAAAGTGACCGAGTTCAGGGATTTGATTGCTGCCTGGCTGTCTGAACAGATGGTGATGTCCTTCTTGGATATCACGTTGTTCTTGAGTCAATACAGAGCTTCTTTTATTGCCATTGTCTCAGCCTGGAAAACGCTACAATATTCTGGAAGGTGGAGGGATATACTAAAATTGAGATCCTTGGAGTAGACACCTATTCCTTCTCCCTCGTCCGTCTTGGATCCATCTGTGAAAATACGCAGAGGACCGTCCAGCGTCTGAGTATCAGACTTCCAGTCTGACCTGGAGGGTATGCTGGTAGAGAAGTTTTTCTCAAAGACAAGATGAGGCAGTATGAGGTCGGTGTCGTTCGGTAGAAACTCGAGGTTATCTAGAATGGTGGAATGACCCGTATGGTGGTTATTCCACAGGTGTAGTGTTCTAAGTCTTACCGCTGTGCAGGCTGCTACTTGTCTGGCAAACAAGTCAAGTGGAGGGAGATACAGTAGAATATTTAATGCTTCGGATGGTGTCGTCCTTAGCACTCCACTGATGCATATACTTGCAGTTCTTTGCACGCGGTTAAGAAGGTTGCGGTTGACGGCTGTGCCAAGAGCTGTCCACCATACTGAGACTCCATAGAGTAGGATTGGTCTGACTACGACTGTGTACAGCCAGTATGCTATTCTAGGCTGAAGGCCCCATTTACATCCGATTGCTTTTTTGCAGCAATAGAGCGCAGTGGTGGCTTTCTTGATACGCTCCATGATGTTGGACTTCCAGCTTAGTTTACGATCTATGATGAGACCCAGGAATTTGGCCTTATCTGTGAGCGTAAGTTTTACGCCACACAATGAGGGAGGGTCAAAGGGGGGAATTTTATATTTCCTCGTGAAGAGTATTAGTTCCGTTTTTTGCGGATTAACTCCAAGACCGCATGCACTGGTCCATGAGGTTAGTCTATGGAAGGCATGCTGCATGATGTCCCTTAGTGTCGAGACAAATTTTCCGGAGACTGCAATAGCAACATCATCCGCATAGGCAATCACCCTGCATCCTACCTCCTCTAAGTTCAGTAGCAGTTCATTGACCACAACATTCCATAGAAGAGGAGAGAGTACACCACCTTGCGGAGTTCCTCTATTAACTGTTCTGCGGACATTGGATTCACCGAGTTTAGAGTTTATTACTCTGCTAACCAGTAGCTGGTGAATAAAAGCCACAAGGGACTTTTCAATACCGAGATTGTTAAGCGCTAAGGTAATTGCCTCGGGAGTGATGTTGTTAAAGGCTCCTTCAATGTCAAGGAAAGCTACCAGGGTAAATTCCTTGTATTTTAGTGATTTTTCAATCGTACCTATGAGGGTGTGTAGAGCTGTCTCCACTGACTTACCCTTATTGTACGCATGTTGAGCATGCGAGAGTCTGCCAGACGCAATACTGCTTCTGATGTGGTGATCAATCAGCTTCTCAAGTGTCTTTAGGAGAAAAGAAGAGAGGCTGATAGGTCTTTTTGCACATACAAACAAAACATTCATACGTATTGTATCTATACGAATATCTCTATCCAATTGAACACTCCTCAAGCGTGTGCACCTTGCTGTTAGGCATTTAGGGGTTGAAATGAATATGAGAGATAACACTGTCCATAGTATCGAGTCGTTGATCACAGCATGGAATTTATGTATGAAATGCTAATTTTTAAATATTAAATCTCTGATATTTCAAAATTTGCTCGTGAATCGATATTTTGATATTTATAATTTCTTAAGACTTACGTAGAGGTCTACAAAACTGCGTTTTCAGAGAAAAGCTGGAATGTATTATGACATCATAGTCAAATGGACAGTACAGGACAGTTTTAGAGTACATATCATAACCCTAATATAACTATAACTAATAAGTTATATGTAACATAACTAAATGTCAATAAATATTTTATTATTGTATGGTCATGCAGTGTTGTTAGCAAAGTATAAGTATACTTTCCGTATAGACAATAATTTTAATAATCTGTGCATATTTGTGTTCTTAAATAGCTTTTTTGCTTTGCTGGTACGTATATTCTTCTGCTGTAGATGGTATATAGAAAAATCGTAAAATATTTATTAGATATGTATCTGACAACTCATTTTCAAAATATCACAGCTCGGTTAGTTTTTACGACTTTTTTTGTAATAAATACCACTTCACAACCTGAGCTATATGTGGTATTACAATTGCAAAAAGGTTAATTCAAACATCGTCATTACTACTTACTCTCACGTCCACTGCCAACTGAAAATGAGCTAAAAACAAAAATCTATTCCACCAATGCCTCCGCAAAAGCCCTTTACACAAAATAAACAAATCCATTCATATTACAACCAGTTTCGCCAACTTGGACTGTGGATTTAGCTCAGCTACTCTGCTATTCGAGATTGATATCCAAACAAAACTGAAATATGTATCTTGTATTCCAATGTATTGCATCTGCAGCTTGCAGAAGAACAACAGAAAGATATGCAAAAATCTGCTCATCACCAAAGTTGGCGGGCATTCGCCCCCATACGACATGCACGAGTAGAATAAAAATACATTTAGAGTATACATTCATAGTATTCATGAAATTTATTGTCGCATTTGCTCCTCATTTGGGTGTCATGGAGGGGTGGTGGGTGTAAGATGTTGCATGCATAAGGTATAAATATACACCCAAAGGCAGTAGCCGCTACCTTCTGAGATATTAAATCAAAGCTAGGATACACACGTCAAATCTCATTGCTGTGAGGTACATTCAGCTCTTGGAATTACTATATATTGCATCGGATATCATTTATATTCTTTTCCTTTCCGTCATTTTGTTTATATCGTTTTTTCATATAACACCTGAGTGAATATAGTATTCTCTGACTGAGCAAATAAAAAGGAAACGATTTCAGAAATAGATATCTAGATCATTGAAGTAAAATATCCTTTCGGAAATTATCCTTAATATTCACTACCCATAAGATGTGGGATATGCATTTTATTTTAACCGACAGCAGTAGAATTAATACGAATGAAAAATGTTCGCATGAAATATAAAATCTGTGATTGTAAACGGTGATAACATGGATTAATGATATAGAATGCTGTCAACTGGGAATAATGCAGTGTGTTTTAAACACAATTTGAAATTTATGAAACACGGTTGGGTAATGGATTTAACAATTACGGTTTAATATGAGTTATCTGGAAGAAAACTTAATAAATTTGGGATATGTGGAATTACTTTGTGATTCGTGATGTGAAGTCAATAAAGAAGAAGAAATGTTCTCTGGGAAGCTCCTTATCTTGATTGAATTTGAATAAAAACGAATTGAATAAAAACGGTTATCTATTTTGAAGTAGTGCTCCACAAAGAGTACATATACATTTTTTTAATTCACTTTTCTGTTTTTCGTAACGTTTTCGACAAGTCGAGAGGCCATATTTTATAGGAAGTGCTCTATCCTGTATACTATTGGTTGTCCTTTTGTAGTTTAACGGCTATTCCAGTGAAACGGCATTGAATCGGCAGTGCAATGTTTTCGGGCGCTGCATCAAAATGTACTTGACCTGCTCGTCAATTCCCTCGTTTCCAAGACTAGCCTTGTGCCCAGAGTACAGTCTGACTGCCCCTTTCCCCATACACAGAAATTAACCGAAATTCACATAAAAACATAAATGGAAGAGATTAAAAAGGAAAATGCTTCAAAAGGCGGATGTTTTCGAACATGAACCAGACAATTGCTGATTAGAAGGTCAAAGTCGCATTTACATCAAGAGACCATATAATTAAAAGGATGGAATAGAGCCCTACTGATTGCATCTTAATTCAGAACTTCCCAGCCATGACTGAAAAGCTATAAAAGTATGGTATGAAATTTGATTTAATCCTTGGCCATAAGTCGATATCTGACGATCCTAGTTGTGACTGTGGACAAAATCAGAACCTGCTGGTCGTCATAACAGTGATAGAAATTAACGTTCGAAAGAGAAACTGGACCTGTGCCAAATGAGTACACGGCTTCAAAACCGAAAGTGTAGGCATCGCCCTTGTTCAAGAACCTTGGAAAAACAAGGCCAGATACACAATCTGAATAATAGATGATTGGTGACGTACTACTCAAATACAGCTTAAAGTCAAAGTAAGATAAGATCTTGTATTATAGTCAGGATAATTATAGTCTACAAAAAAGGGCCCTTTGTAATTTCGGTGTGCTCGTCCGCCTGTTTATCAAACCTTTTCATCTTCTATTTATAAAAACATCGGCCTGACATTTGCTAATTTGGTACTTTATGCCATAGAAATCATATTCCATGCAGGCACACTTAAAAAGTGAGCATTTGGGGGCGGCCAACGTAAAAGTGAAGTTGTCAGAGATTTCAAAAAATCATACCCTATCGGGTTATATATCAATCGAATGGGTTTTTTGAAATGAAGAGAAGGTTCGGCTATCATTCTACTGATAAGGAAAAAATATATGTATGTACAAATTTGCAATGACTTATTTTATTCGTAATTGCATTTAACAAGTGACAACAATAAACTCAACAATATTATGAAAACTAGGACAAATTTGTTGGTATAAAATGCAGGCACTGATTGTCCTTCTGCAACATTCGATTAAAGTCCTCCAAGATAATCAGTTCAGTGAAAACACAATATGTCAGAATTACGTACAGTTACAATATTCTTCGATGGAATTTCTGTCGATATAACACGTCCAGCAGATGCTGAGTTTGACGAATTTCTTTACCCTGGTAAGTTTTAAGTAATTCCAACATCTTATTCACTTAATCTTACATAAATCTTCATTTTTTACAGCTTTAGAGACTTTTCAAATTCCCATCGAGCTCAAGGACTTCTTCCAAGTTCTTAGTGCTCACAAGTATTTATACGGGAAGGAAGCATTTGACCGGTATGTAAGTCTGTACCCAGATTGTGATTTTGTTTTTGAACTTGGCAATGAACGAAAGAGTAAGCAGGGAGAATGGAGAACTAGTGATAAAACCTATAACAACTGAGAAACGGTCGTTGAATTTTGATGGTGACTTGGTATCCAAAGACTCGCTGTCATTTACATTTGATAGCAATGGACCCAATGTGAAGCGATTTAAGGCTAATACAGAAGAGATTATAATATTGCAATAAGAACAAAAATGTATTATGCGATACTATTATATTTACATATTTACTAATTTAGAATACTAACCAGTTTCTATAATAATAGCTAACAATTTCTTATATAAGTAATTACTTAAATGTTAATGAAATTAATTCACCTGTGAAATGCAATTATAATAATAATAATGGCGACGCTACAGTCCGAGGTGGACCTGGGCCTAGCTTCTCAGCAACCACTCGTGTTGTGCGTGCTATTGTTCTCTCACGAGCGGAGGGGACCTACAGTTTAATGCCGACTCCGAACGGCGAGATTGAGAAGCTTTTCCTAGACAGTTATACTCTTTGAGCATTGTCAGTGACTCGAAAGAGGTGGAGCCGTGAAAAAATGTTTGATGATTTTTCCGAGATTCGAACTGATGACCTCGAGCGTAGGAGTCGACGCACCTACCCACTACGCCACGGCGCCACGAAATGCAATTACTATAATAAAATAAACAATTTTTGCAATTTATATACATATTTTTTTTCCAAAAGTCAATTATTAACAAACTCGACAGGGCTTAAAACTCGACAGAAAATAAATGTTTTGCCTAAGTGGCAAGTGGCAAAACAGCTAAAATGTGAATTTGTCATTCAAACTCGCACACTCTGCTCAATGAACAACATATTTCATATTTAATATCTTTGACAACGGTTTTATTTGCAGTTTGTTAAATGCTTGAAAATTATCTCACACTAATTTACCCTAAATCAAAAAAATAGCGATGGGCAGAGCATTTCCTACAGGCAAGTTGAACATGCCATTGTAGATGAATTCTGGACATGACATTAGTTGTTGCAATAGCTGAATTAGACTTTAGATACATCTATAAAAGTTTGTAAAGAATTATATTGTTTTTAGAAAATAGTTTTGCTACTAGATATTACACAATCCTGCGTAAAAATGATCAGAATTCAGTCATATCGAGATAGTTAATTTTCCGTTTTTACTCGTAAAATGTTTGTCGAGTTTGGCTTGAGGAACCCTTAGTAGTAGAAAAGGTCTTGAAATGGAGTTTCGTACAATGGTAGCAACATTTGAATACCAAGTATTTAATTCTTTGACAAATGATGTATTTTCTTTCTATAAAATATAGGCAAATATTTCTTAATATATTGTCATAGGTATCACACAAATATATTCACGTACGTGCATTGATTCAGAAAATTTTTTGATTATTTTGAAATGTTACGCTGAGGAGGAAATGTTCTGGTTGAATTCTCCGCGAAAGTACATATGCATTGATATGTTCTTCGAATGTCCAAATCATAAATTAAGTTGGGTTTATAGGCCAAAAACAATGCAAAGGATTGCTTTCCCGCTTCGACTTTCCTTCATGCCAAGGGAATGTTACCAAAAGTTAGACTGCGAAAGTTAATTTTTTTTTAGAACAAGGGTAGGTTAGGTTATGTTGAAGTGGCCGACTGTAGAAAACAGTCACACTTAGGCCAAATTAGGCCCATTGTGATACCACGCGGATCTTGTGTTCCTTTATCCGAAAAACCATTTAGCGCTTTCAACGAAGCTCTTGTAATGAGGCACGTAGTGCCATCTGATCATCTTGAGTTGGTGCTTTTAATGGTATGATTCTTTAAAAGAAGTTTGGCTGTAGCGAATGGCGTAGGCGGAAGATCCCCACTAGGGAGGTTTGTGGAGATCGTACCGCTCCTGGCGAGATAATCAGCTTCACAATTCCCTGGAATGTCACTATGTCCCAGCACCCACATGAGGTGAATGTTAAAATGCTCAGCCATCTCGTTAAGAGATAGGCGGCAATTTAGGGAGGTCTTAGAGAGAAAAGTGACCGAGTTCAGGGATTTGATTGCTGCCTGGCTGTCTGAACAGATGGTGATGTCCTTCTTGGATATCACGTTGTTCTTGAGCCAAGACAGAGCTTCTTTTATTGCCATTGTCTCAGCCTGGAAAACGCTACAATATTCTGGAAGGTGGAGGGATATACTAAAATTGAGATCCTTGGAGTAGACACCTATTCCTACTCCCTCGTCCGTCTTGGATCCATCTGTGAAAATACGCAGAGGACCGTCCAGCGTCTGAGTATCAGACTTCCAGTCTGACCTGGAGGGTATGCTGGTAGAGAAGTTTTTCTCAAAGACAAGATGAGGCAGTATGAGGTCGGTGTCGTTCGGTAGAAACTCGAGGTTATCTAGAATGGTGGAATGACCCGTATGGTGGTTATTCCACAGGTGTAGTGTTCTAAGTCTTACCGCTGTGCAGGCTGCTACTTGTCTGGCAAACAAGTCAAGTGGAGGGAGATACAGTAGAATATTTAATGCTTCGGATGGTGTCGTCCTTAGCACTCCACTGATGCATATACTTGCAGTTCTTTGCACGCGGTTAAGAAGGTTGCGGTTGACGGCTGTGCCAAGAGCTGTCCACCATACTGAGACTCCATAGAGTAGGATTGGTCTGACTACGACTGTGTACAGCCAGTATGCTATTCTAGGCTGAAGGCCCCATTTACATCCGATTGCTTTTTTGCAGCAATAGAGCGCAGTGGTGGCTTTCTTGATACGCTCCATGATGTTGGACTTCCAGCTTAGTTTACGATCTATGATGAGACCCAGGAATTTGGCCTTATCTGTGAGCGTAAGTTTTACGCCACACAATGAGGGAGGGTCAAAGGGGGGAATTTTATATTTCCTCGTGAAGAGTATTAGTTCCGTTTTTTGCGGATTAACTCCAAGACCGCATGCACTGGTCCATGAGGTTAGTCTATGGAAGGCATGCTGCATGATGTCCCTTAGTGTCGAGACAAATTTTCCGGAGACTGCAATAGCAACATCATCCGCATAGGCAATCACCCTGCATCCTACCTCCTCTAAGTTCAGTAGCAGTTCATTGACCACAACATTCCATAGAAGAGGAGAGAGTACACCACCTTGCGGAGTTCCTCTATTAACTGTTCTGCGGACATTGGATTCACCGAGTTTAGAGTTTATTACTCTGCTAACCAGTAGCTGGTGAATAAAAGCCACAAGGGACTTTTCAATACCGAGATTGTTAAGCGCTAAGGTAATTGCCTCGGGAGTGATGTTGTTAAAGGCTCCTTCAATGTCAAGGAAAGCTACCAGGGTAAATTCCTTGTATTTTAGTGATTTTTCAATCGTACCTATGAGGGTGTGTAGAGCTGTCTCCACTGACTTACCCTTATTGTACGCATGTTGAGCATGCGAGAGTCTGCCAGACGCAATACTGCTTCTGATGTGGTGATCAATCAGCTTCTCAAGTGTATTTAGGAGAAAAGAAGAGAGGCTGATAGGTCTAAGGTCGTTAGGCTTGTTATGTGAGGATTTGCCGGCCTTGGGAATGAAGATTACTGTAACCTCCTTCCAAGACCTTGGGACATATCCTAAATCTAGACAAGCTTGGAAGATGCTTGTCAGCCAGGGGAGAATGAGATCTGCAACTGCTTGGAGCTCTGCAGGTATAATGCAATCAGGACCAGCTGATTTATATGGTTTAAAATTATTTAGTGCCCACTTGACAGATGCACTGTCTATTTTAAGAGGGCTACAAGAGGATCTGGTTTGTGTACTGCCAGGACAGATTGATCTAGCAGCTAGACTTCCCGGGAAGTGGGTGTCCACAAGAAGGTTTAGGGTGTCTAGACTGGAAGATGTCCAGGTACCATCCGATTTTTGTAGAAAGCTGGGTGCTTTCGGGAGCGATGCTAAAACTTTCCTCAGCCTGGAGGCTTCAGAAACTTCTTCAATTTTGCCGCAGAAGAGTCTCCAAGACACACGCTTGGCTCTTCTTAGTTCAATTTTGAAGGTGTTGAGAGAACTTTTGTAGGTTTCCCAATCAACAGCATCTCGGGTGCGTTTCGCTTTGTTAAAAGATCTCCTGCTTTCCTTGCGCAACTTGTCCAGTTCCCGATTCCACCATGGTGGTTTCGACTTGCCCTTAGGCTTGCTGATAGGGCAGGAAATAGACAGTGCGTGGTTAAGGATTTTTGTGAGCCTCTCCACAGAAGTGTCAAGGTCGGCAGGAAAGTTGGGGATGGACAAGGTGTATCAGTTAAGATTGCCGATACAGTTTCTCTGTATTTATCCCAGTTGGTCTTTCGGTGATTTCTGAAAGATATTTGTGAACGAGGCGATCTTACTACATCGAAGGTGATATAGCGACGATCAGAGAAGGAGTGGTCACGAGAGACCTTCCAGTTTTTGATGCTGTCAGCAATAGAGTCAGAAGTCAGGGTGATGTCGAGCACCTCCTGTCTGTTTTTTGTAATAAAGGTGGGTTCGCAACCTGAGTTGCATACTACTCAATTGTTGTTTAGAATGTAGTCAAAAATGAACTCACCTCTATCGTTGATGTCCGTGCTCCCCCAGATTGTGTGATGCGCGTTTGCATCACATCCCAGAATGAGCGCGGTCTTAGCTCTCTCCGCATCAGCGATCGTCCTCTTGATTGTAGTAGAGGGGGAGGTTCAACATGGTCATGTGCCATGTACGCCGACATTACCCAGACTTTTTCTGTGCCTAGTTCTAGGCAAACGGCGACTGAATCTCGATCGCTATAATTGGAGAGAAGAAAGGCATTTAGTGAGCTCTTCACAAGAATGCAGGTTCTGGGCTTACCTCCATCTCTCATGAAGAAGAGAATGTAGTTAGGAGTCCTGAGTCCACACACTAGATCATTGACGACCCAGGGTTCTTGGACTAGGACAATATCTTCTCCGTAGGTGTTGAGACGGAGAAGTAGAGCGGCCGACTATCCGAAGCAGCGCCATCGAGTAGTCCTCCTTCCACCAAGGTGGTGTTTAATTCATCGCCAAGGTCGATCCCAAAAAGGGAGTCTTGGCTATTAGGCGGGGTACTCGTGAGTTCGAGATCAGAGAAGTTGATACAATCAACATCCTCATCTCGAGCCTCTGGATCTGGTGAGGGCTCTGGAGTGCCCCCTCTCTCCCCCTCATCCTCCATGGGAGCCAAAGAGGTTGACGGGATAGCTCCCGTTTTGGCGATGGAAGATGAGGTGGAGGGAGACGGCTCCACCGCGGCCGAGCATCCCCCCTCCCCCTCAATGACTGCGGCCGGTGTATTACCGGCAGGTTTAGCAGACGATGAGGTGGAGGGAGAGTGATCAACCACCGCAGAGTCCTCCCCATCCTTTTTATAAACCCTCAGAGTTACACTAGTGAAGCCATAATGAATGACTCCACTAGATTTCGTGAGGGGGGCGAGCGACTTGGTTGCCCAAGCTAGCGAGCGTTTCTTTTGCTCAGAGAGCGACTCCGCAGGAACACCACTAAAGCGCTCCAAAATCCGTGCTGCAGTATTCCGCTCCCTGTGTTTCCTTGTAGAAAGGCCAATGACCTTTGAGGAGGCAGCGGTACTGCGGGCGTTGTTAGGATCCGAGTTGGATCTAGAGGGCTCCACGCGGCTATTGGCGAGCCTAGCCGAAATTGGCTTGGTCGCCAGCACTTCAGGAGCTGAAGGGCCTTTAGAGGCGCTGGGAGTTGAAGTCCCAGCCGGTGAGTGAGCACCGGACTCATTTTTATTTTTTTTGAAAGGGGGTTTTTTTAAAGAGGACATTTGTTCCCACGAGTGGCGGAGAAGGGAAGGTCCGGCTGCGCAGAGATCCGCAATACGCAGCTAAGGCTGATTGATCCGAAAGATCGCCAGGTATTTCGGATACTCCGTTAGCGACTGGGCTTTAGTTTAGGGTGGGCCCCCAGCCAGGCTGATCCTCGGCACGGAACGGTTGACACCTTGATCCGGCCCACCGGAGAGGGAGAGAGAAGGAGGAAGGAAGGGAGAGGGAGGAATTGGGACTGGTTGCATCTTAGCTTCGGGTCTCATCATAGAGAATAAATTCTCAAGAGTCTTTGACCTTTACTAAGCCTTCGCACCGCGTCAAGGTGTACAACCACGCGAAGGTAGAACAAGAGTAACAATGTATTGTTCTTGATATTCAGGCAACATTATGTGTAATATGGCAACGGCCCTTGCAGATTTAAAGAGGTCGAACGCGTTAATGGCCCAATTGAATTTTCCCTACTTGATCATTTGAAAATTTGAGTTCAGTAGTCTTTGTCGACTGTTGCATAACGGGGTCTACCATAAGAAGAAGCACGCGAAATATTTCTCTCGAAAAGACCAAGAATTTCATCATCCATTTCTCTCTGCGTCGTAAAGCGGGATTGGGATGATCAATGTCTCATACGAAGTTAGCCTAGTCGTTCCAGAGAGGGACCTATTACTTAATTTTCTCTTGAGCCCAAAGAAACAGCGGTTGGCAAGACTTATTCCGCGTTTGATGTCGTTGTACTGTTTACTTCGGAGCTGAGGGAGCCAAAGTGTTTCACTACCTCGAAGATATAGCTGCTTATTGTGACGTTCTGGCCAAATGGTCGATGTTGTGCGTTCTTTTTTGATTAAGGCATATACTTCGTTTTGTCCTCGGTTACCGTCAGACTCATTTTAGCCGATTCTGTTTCAATGCTAACAAAGCCTTATTGGCTGCTCTCTGTGTTCGACAAAGCAAATTAATGTCATCCGCATATGCTAGTATTGCCACAATCGATACTGAGTTTCCACTCATCCACACGTATAGCTTAAGAATTCAGGTTGAAAGTGCTCCTTCGAAGGGTATATGAGGGCAATCCTTTTCCCTCCGCGGGAGATGCGTCATGAGGGCGTATACGTAATATATCATCTGGAAATTAATGAACTAAAATGCGAATCTTTTTTTTCCGCTCATGACAGTTTTAGAGCATGCGATTAATTTCTAGAAAAGTGATTTATTTAAAGCTAAGCACTTCACCTCATATATCGCCAAGAGTATCATGTGTGTAGGTGACATGCAAGGATGAGGGCGAACAAGTGAAAATATATTTATGGGACTTGATTCTTAAGTACATCGTTCCATTTGCGTTGACTTATAATTTTATGTTTCCATAATATGGTTAACACCCTCTCTACGTATATGTTTGTATGTTTCTGGGCCATACATGTATCATTCGCCTTCTTTTGTTTGCACGTTGACGATAGCTGAGTTTTCAAACACTATTAAAGTATTCTGCACTTGGAAAAGTAATTTGAAAATCCCTGAGACATGTGTGTACATGTGTTCTGATGAGATACGCCTTGTGGTAGGGTATGTAGATTTCCTTCACGGAGAGTTCGAATACTATGAATTAAAATGAGAGTATGCGATTAATCTGTTAAGCTTGAACTTTTAGCTATCAGAAGTTATCTTTTTATGAAGAAAATTATGGAAAACAATAACACTTCATTTCATAATTTTTGTTAAAGCGTGTATAATTCAGTGATCAGAGTAGGTTAGCATAACTCAAAAAGAAGTTTCTCAAAGTTTTTTTTTCTTTAGCCGGCGATAGTCTGAGATATTTTGCAAACTTTCTTTAGCAGTAATGCGCCCGGAACTTTATTAGCTCCTCGAGAGACGTGGAACAGTAAAAATGAATGTTGGTGTGTTAATCGGGAAATCCAGGAATCATCAGTATTGAAGTAGTGAAAATTATTTGGGAGAATATCAATATGCATGAATTGAAACTCTCTTCAAGCAAATCCATAATAAGGCCTATGGTAAAATCTTGAGTGAGGCTTGAGTGACAAAAGTATGGGAGAACTGAATTCCGGTGGAAACGCAATGGCCATAATAACAACATCATCAAGGCAAAATGACATATTTTTTCTCTTAAATTACCAAGCCGGCTGTATAAAAGAACTCGATTACACAATCCAGATAGGGGGTATGGATACTATCAAAAAGCGGACGAAGAAGGCTTTGGTCGATACGAGATGAAATTTTTGCACACAATCTTTCGCCCTGTTTACGTTCATGGTGGAGGATATGGGATGCTTGTTGGTTGAACAACTGGTCAATCACTTTACAAAAAAAGAAGAAGAAACATTGATAACTACAGGGTGGGCCAATTAAATCAAACCAAGGTTAAATACGAATAACTTCTTTGTTTTTCCTTGTAATTTGTTTCCTCTTGCTGCGTTCTTACAAACCACACAACTATGCGTTAAAATTATTATGGGCAACAACAATTTGAAAGTTCAGATTTCCCTTGACCACTTCGTTCACCAGCTTTAAATGCGACCCATTTATTTTATGGGGATATTTAAAATGGATAGTTTTTTAAATGAAACAAAGAAGCAGCTGAAGCAGAAAATTCGAAATGAAATACGAAGACTGCAGCAAGTGGTGTAATTTCAAACGCCCTAAAAGTATAAAAAATATTACTATTTGACTTTGTCATATTTCATAAATAGTGCATGAACATGTTTATAAAATAAATTTAATATTTATAAAATAAAAATTAATTCAAATGATTATTAAAAAAACATATACATCTCTAACATTGGTAGTTCTTATTTGGCCCAACCAGTACATATATTTTAAATTAACACCAAAACATATTAGATTCGTAATAACTGTCCTTAAGTCAAACTTTTTGGGAAATGTGACTCCAAACTTTTACTCAATATGAAAAATATGGGCAACAAACAATGCGCAATTAATCTAATTTGGTTACTATCAATTTAAATAATAATAATAATATAATAATAATAATGGCGGCGTTACAGTCCGAGGTGGACCTGGGCCTAGCTTCTCAGCAACCACTCGTGTTGTGCGTGCTATTGTTCTCTCACGAGCGGAGGGGACCTACAGTTTAATGCCGACTCCGAACGGAGAGATTGAGAAGCTTTTTTCTAGACAGGTATACTCTTTGAGCATTGTCAGTGACTCGAAAGAGGTGGAGCCGTGAAAAAATGTTTGATGTTTTTTTTCGAGATTCGAACTGACGACCTCGAGCGTAGGAGTCGACGCACCAACCCACTACGCCACGGCGCCCACTACTATCAATCTAAAAAACGAAATTAATAATTCACTCGTTTTTTTTCCATGCCAAATGGATTTTTACATGCACAGAGATTATCCCGCGCTTCTTACCCCCGAACAGAATCAGAGTTTTCACGAATAATAATAATCTGATATACGAGTATAAACATAAACAATAAAATTCCTTAGTCTTTTATTCCAAAATTACTTATCCACATTCATCTATAAACATTTTAGTCACACATCTACACCGCCATTCTCACGATAATATAGAGCGACAACACGGGTGTCCTAGAAAAAAATAAAATCTTACTCCACCTATAGACGGACATCTCTTTACTCTCACTAGAACTGATTAATTGCTTAGAAACAAAGATGATTTGTTGGATGACGTCACTACTAGTTAACCAGGTACGCCTTGTCCTTTATATATACTGTATACTGTATACTGTTTGTATCTGATTTAACAATAAAGAAGGAAAACACTGAAGATGGTCGTATGAGCAAGTATTGGAAACTTCAGAGTAGTCCCATATTACAGTGAAACATGCTTTCGCAAATCAAATACCTGTGTACCATAAATCCCCATTTACCGTTGGTAATATCCCCAACAACTTCCCATCCAACCCATTGAAAGAAACAATCATACAGATCTTTTTAAAGTTTTCCTCACGCAGTTGTCCTTTTTTACGTCAAAAGTTTCCATTTGATTTGATTAGAGTCACTTGCTGGTGTCTGAAGTTCCTGCTAAAGTTCCATCCATTCTCGTCATGTTGGCACGAAATATACATATACTTAGATATACTCGTTCGCAAGTCACAGGTCTTGTTTGAACAGATGAGTCATTGTGAAACTGGGTCACGCCACATTTCTGACAATCAGAAGTTAAACTTTTGGTGGTTTAACATCCCGCACATGTATCATAAACAAGTATTCTTCTATGGGTGCATCTGAACCGTGGACATCCTTAGATTTTTTTTTCGTATTTATCATTTCAAACAAATGCGCTCAGTCTAAAATTTGAAGCTATTTCAGCTGACTTTTGTAAATAATAGTAGGCATGCACTGAAGTAGTGGGCCGAGCTAACAACATTAACGTCTTTAATTTTTTTAATCAGTTTTACTTAATTTTATTGACGAAGAAATTTCCAGCAATAAATATGTTAAAGTGACTTTCAATCAATTTACCGATGTTTGAGTAATTTTACTTTTCAAGAAAAATGCTGAAATAGGTGCGGATTTAAGATTTCTGTATGACACAAATTCTAAGCAAACAACTCGGTGACCTCGATGATGAAATTGTTTGAAATTGGACAATCTATCACTATTCACACCAAAAAGAACAAGAGGTGTTACCTTTTGATCAATAGGAGTGCGGTAATATTGGGAAACATATGAAGAAATAGGTTATTTTCTATTTCTATATATTGTATATATATAACTATATATATTGTATAACTATAACTAATTTATGAAAAAATTCAATATCGCAAAATTTGTTTATTAATAGTAAAAATATTTCATAATGATAATAAACTTTCCAAAAAAATATATATATTCAAATTATGTCTTTTAAATATAGATATTGTACATTAATAAAATGGAATACAAATTTAGGTGTACACATAGCAAATATTGTTGACTTCCCTTCATCAGTTCAGTTAAAGTTAAACTATTCATTACTACATTCATGCAAACAAACAAACATCCATCCATGCAATACAAGTATTTCTATAACTCTATTCGAATTTATTTAACATATAAAATCACTTTCATTATACCCAATCCTTGCTCATGCATACCATGTGCACATTGCTGTTGGGCATTTAGGGGTTGAAATGGAATGAATGTAAAAGATAAGACTTATCGTCGTATCGAGTGGTCGATCACAGCATGGAATTTATGATAATCTTTGAAAATTTAAATCTCCAAGTCTCGAAATTTGCACATAAATCGATATTTTGATATTTTAGGAAAAGCTTAATGCATTAAATCAGACCGACAAAACTGCGTTTTCAGATCTTCAAAATTCGCATGTGCATGATTTACCGTTTTTGGCCGATATCTCTAAAACTATTTGGACTACAATTCTCGAAATGGTTTCAAATGAAGGTAGTCATTGAAGCTAGATTTGTAACCACTTTGGTTTAGAAATGGGAGAGGGAAGGCGTCTTATAACCGACTTTGGAGCTAAATTCAGCAAACCTTCCCTTCATTTCCAAAGATCTGTCGATTGATTTAATTTTAATTTTAATTTTTAAATTTGGTGCATGGACAATGATGTCTGGGACTGAAGGGCCTAATTCCAAAATTTCATGCCGATATCTTTATAAATGTAGGAGAGAAAAAAGTGTGACGGACAGACGGATGGATACACCGAAATTATAAAGGTTCCTTTTTGTGGACGGAACCTTAAAAATGCGCACACACTCTGACATTTGGTACGAGAAGTAAGTATCCTTTACTTAAATTTTACTGTTGCAATGTATACCTCTATTGTCTGAAAAAAGTCAGAGTGGATAATCCTTGTCCCTTGCAGGGGCGTGTGCGCAAATCAGGTCGATGCTTCCGAACTTGGCATTCATGCAGATTGTTCGTTTACACATTTTAAGCTCAAGACTATTTGTCTAGGTCTGCCTCGAACGACAAATTTACATACGGACAAGCGCTGCATTCGCTCCATTCACCAATCGCCATTATAGATGTAACACATTCTTATCCTTTTTTCGAGCCCATCCCACCTCATTTTCTGAATTGCACAAGCTTACCAAAATTTGATCCAAAAAAGTTAGCCGAATAGGAATTAGGAACGGTTTCATTTCTACCTATAGAAATTAATATTTCTACCTGTAGAAATGAAACCATTTCTACCTATAGAAATGAATATTTTTACCTGCAGAAATGAAACCGTCCCTAATTCCTAATCGGCTAGCTATTTTTATGTCGACAGACATATAGCTACTTCTATGAGGAAAACCAGGAAGGCCTTTGTTGTGTCAAGAGAGTTCTTTTATGGCAGCCAACTTGATACCAGCGTGAAGGCAATCTGCTACATGGCCATCATCTGGCCAGTCATGGCATACTGTTGTCCAGTGTGGTTCAACGTTAGTCGTTTCCAGATGGAACAGATGACTGCGTTCAAGAGGCAGTGTCTCCGTGCTTGTCTCAAGTACAGAATCCCAGAATCTGAGTACAAGAAATTCTATCCCAACGAGTTCTTGTATAACCAAGTAACGTGAACAGGGTAGATAATTTTATTATTTTACTGATTCGAAGACACGTTGCACGAGCCATAACCTCGGAAAACGAGCTGATATTTGGATCCTACTACCTAAAGCGCTCGCCGAAGTGGATTCATTCCACCGGAAGCGTTTTTGTACCTTGACCGGATTGGCTTAATTCAGGATGCAGAGGGATGTCCATTGACCTACCATGTGGTGCGAAGGACAGTGGATAGGCTACTCCTCTACGAAGGCCATATCGCTTGAGAAATTGTGAATGATCGCCGGTTCAGTAGTTCCATCCCTGTTCGAGACCGAACGGAGAATGAAAAGGATCAGTGGTTCTACTGGTGGTTATAGACCCATCAGACGCCTCAGCTGTCGTCAGCTTAATCACTGTTGGTCCCTTACGGCCAACTTACATTTAGGTTAAGGCATTAAACTTGGGTAATTTTAATAAAAAAAAAAAATACGAAAAAGAAGTATACAAAAAATCGTAAAAACCAAAAAAAAATAAAAGAATAAAAAATCCAAAAATATGTTTGATAGGCCAGTTTAGGTCAGTTAAGGTTAGTTTAAGTTGTTTAACTAACGTTAAGTTACCTAACATCAAGCTAAGATCCCCAAACCAAAATCACCAAACAAATATTCCCAAATTCTACATCCCCAAGCCCAAAATCCTCAAACAACGATTCCTAATATTTCGTGTGTATCGAAGAACTAATGTCTGGTGCATATCAAAGAAATTAAGTTTGGCCAGTTATGGCTTTAATTCACTTTCAAATGACAACTAAAGCCATCAATTAAATTGAACTAACGGCATATGGTGTTAATTTAGATTCGAATGTGAACAATGCCATACAATGTTTTCAGCACTTGCATAATTTTTTGTTTTTATTTCTTACATATACACACCTGATCAAAAAAATAAACACACCTTACATTTTTCATCTTTAGTGTTGCACAGTGAAAGAAATGTTTAAAGTTATCAAAAAAGGCTAATATATTTTTATTCTATATACTTATTAAAAACTTAAAACATAAAAATATTTCCAATATTTACGTAAATAACTTTTTTACGAAGATTAAATTGTGTTAGTTCATAAAAATGTGTGATCAAAAAAATAGATACATTGTAATTTTTTCCAAAATGTTAAATCTTAATTTAATTTTAGCTCTTAAGCTAAAATGCTTACTTATTTTAGTTGCAAAACCAATTACCACTAATACCCCGGGAAGTTACCCTTTTGCACTATATTTTTTGCCATCCTTTTCGGCATAGTGCTGATGAATGCTTGACATGTCTCTACTGGTATTTAATAACAAATTATCACTGTTAGTCTGTATTGGTTAATATTTGCTCAAACAATTTCTTCTTTAGATGCGCCCACACGTTTTCAATAAAGTTTAGGTCTAGAGATTGACTTGGCCAAGCTAGCAGGTCGATTTTGTTGTGAATAAAGCATTTTTTTTTACTAGTGTGGAAGTATGATTTGGGTCGTTATCCTGCTGAAAGACCCAACGCAGAGGCATGTTTTCCACGGCGTATGATAGCACTACCATTTGCAAAATGTCTTTGTACTCGGCTGCCGTCATATTGTTT
This sequence comes from Myathropa florea, assembly GCA_930367185.1. NCBI lineage: Eukaryota > Metazoa > Arthropoda > Insecta > Diptera > Syrphidae > Myathropa > Myathropa florea. The sequence continues at coordinate 68,410,678 of OV884003.1, read as the reverse complement.
GTAGTCTGGAATATGGGACGAACATCATTCTAAGAAAAACATCCCCAGCCAATTATGTTGCCGCCTCCATGTTCCACTGTATTTTTTATGCAACGGTTATGGAATTCCTTGACTCGAGAATCTATTCACTCTTTTCACAGTCATTCCCAAAGATAATAATCTTTGTTTCGTCGCTCAACAAAATATTTCGCCATTTATATCACCGATATCGGTTGTCTTATTTGCATGTGTCATAGCAAACTGTAGCATTATGCCCAATATTCTTTTTTTTCACTAGCGGAATTTTTCTAGCTATTCTTCCGAGAAGTTTGGCTTTTTGTAAGCCAGCATGAACTCTTGTAGCACTAACGATGTTGTTAATTTCTGCGGAAATAGCTTTTGATGACTTAAAAGGGTCACTTTTTGATAACATTATTATACGGCGATCATCCGCGGAGTTCGTTTTTTTCGATCTGCCATGAAATTCTTTTTGGGGTGCAGCTTTCAAAACATTTTGCGCTAAATAAAGTGACCATTACACACATTTCGCAATTTCACGCTGAGATTTTCCTTTTTTTTATGTGCGAAAGAAGCAAAACTTACTCTTCTGTAGTGCATTGACTATTTCGAGCCATGGTAAACTTAAAATGTAAATTTCCTTTTTCTTATTTGATACCAAGCAATCACAATAAAATATTTTAAAACTGTTTGACAAAAAACTCGCAAAGAAAATTATGAAATAATTGAATTTTATTGTATCTATTTTTTTGATCACACGATTTTTATGTGATAAGACAATGTTATCTTTATAAAAAAATTATTAACGTTAATATTGAAAATATTGTTGAGTTTTAAGATTTGAAAAAGTGTATAGAATTCAAATATATTAGCCTTTTTTGCGAACTTTAACCATTTCCTTCATTGTGCTACGCTAAAAACGAAAAATGTAAGGTATTTGGAGGTGTATCTATTATTTTGATCAGGTGTGTATATAGTGTGTAATATATGTATACACACATAAAAACTGATTGCAGGTAGATAACCTGCAACCCCCCTGCTTGGCCACATAATTCTAATAATAAATGAATTAAATAAATTACCTAAATATTTGCTAGTTAGTTCCATATGAAAGCAAACTGAAAATATGTAGGTGCACGCACACAACGGAGTATGTGGAAGGGGGGTTGATTAATTGAAAGCTTAGTTTTATGATAATTTAATGAAATGCTTTTATTCATCAGTTGTTAAGGAAAGTAATACAGCTTGTAATACGCGATTCAGTTACAAACCATCTGACGACAAAATTCGACTGCCGAACAAAACCAGCAATTAAAGTCATACCTACCATGTTTGAAGATGAACATTCTTTTATTCATTCCGGTTTGAGGTACTGTCCCAATAGCCAATATTGATCAAAAGCTATCCCACGCAACTTGTATCGCTGTTTCGAAAAAGATAAACGTGCAAACAGAGGAATCAACTGCCTAAAAAAACCTTTCGGGGTTGACTGTCATAGATAAACATGTTGACCTTTCAATTACGGATGCCAACTTTGTTTACCTCTGTAATAAAATTCAAACGCAACCGGCATTCCAATTGGTTGTAGCGACATTCTGCAAATACCCTGAAAGTCGAATTTTCACAATTGATTTCGAAAAAATTTTATCATCCAAATTGCTTAGTGTGGTTTATCAATAATGCACCACGCGAATTAAAACTTTTTTTCAGTGTTATAATTATATATTAAATTTGTAATATCACCATACCACAAATACCTTGAATTGTATCCACTAGTGAGTCGTTCTCGATATTGTCCTGAATTTTGAAAATACACCATGAATTATTTTCAGTGCAGTCGGTCCTTGAATAGCCCCTTCGATTAGTTATTGACCTCGTGTCGTCGTTGACATCATTTTGTTTGTATTTTAAAATTAAATAAATTCAAATTACAATTGTATTTTAAAAAGATAATGAAAAGAAAAGCGAATATATTTAAATTTAAAAGAAATAAATTAGATTGGTTTTCAAAATTTGGCTTTGGTGAATTTGAATTAATCAGCCACAACCTGTGACTTCGTCAACAGCGGTAGTAGCACTTCTATGAAATAGTTGTGATGTAAGAATAAATACCGGAAACAAGGACACGCGTGTCCTTTGTATTCGATAAAATATTTAAAGTTAAATGGTAAATCTAAATTTAGATACTGTGTGGCTAAACAGACTGGTCACGCGTTGCGAATTCCGCGGCAAGGCTATGTTAGACTATTGAATGGGACAATTATTCACAGTAGATAGACATACAGTTCAATGACGACTCCGAAGTTATACCCTCTGAGCATTGTCAGTGACTTGAAAGAGGTGGGCCAGTGAACAATTTTGTTCTTGTTTACATCATAAATTAATTCCGTAGAAGTCATAAAAACTGTTTCTTTCATCAACTCAATTAAAATCTTAGAGATCTATTCCATTTCGATGTTGGTATATTACGCTGGCTACAGAGTTTTTTCCCCTGTTCAAATACCCGAATATTCCTCTGAATAGCCCTATTCAACTCGAAATTCCGAATTCGCCATTCTTTCATCCGTGAGCTATAGCATGTCCAAAATGTTCCCAGGGATAATGTTACTCATTCAAAGAGGAAGGAAAGAAAAATAAATTACTTCAAAGACTGAATTAACTTTCAGCAACCTCATTTAAGTCAATGAGTCTTGAGAAGTTTCCCGATTCTCCTTCTCCTCCTCTCCACCACATTGACTTTTATCGCATTCAGTTGAAGTCTATGAACTAAATATACCGAGAAAGTTTCGCACTCTGCTGGCACCCCACTTTTGGTGAAAGTGAAAGTGAAATTGCACTATATGGCCATATTTTCATGACCAAGTTCAATGAGTGTTAGTGGTGCTCACAGTCTCTATTCGCATAATGAAATCCAGTATAATAGCCACGAATCGGATTGTGTTTCGATATTTGAACACAGGAAAGTAATATGCAAGGAAACCACTTAAATTAGTCAGAGTTGCAACCCTCACTGAAGCGATACATGCACCCCTAAATGGATACACAAATCTGCATACTTTGAAAATGACGAATATTCACCTACAGCAATTCCAAAGATTTACATCGATATCTTAATAAATGTAATAGTATACAGGCGGACGGACAGATGGACACACCAAAATTATAGAAGCTCCACTTTGGTAAAAAGGAGCAGAGATGAGTATAATTCGGAGGATTTGTTTAACAATATCCTCCAGGATATTAGCATTCACGTTTTCAAAGTGATATTCTTTTTGTGAAATCAAACCCCTTTTCTTGGAAGAAATTGAAAAACAAAAGACCCTTTTCCCAATATAAGTTAAATGTAAGGAAAAAAAAGTAATCAAAATAAAAGAGCCACATAAAAATAACTTCAATTGGCCATAACAATGGCAGATGAATTGTATCATCCTTCCTACTATTTGGCCATCCCGGCGTAGAGTGAAATGTTTATACATTTTAATGATATCTGGAAGGAAAGCCGGCGAAATCTCAAATTGGTGCTGTCAAGAATATCTATATCTATGATGCTTGGCGGATGATTGGCATACTTTCGTTAACAAGGACGTTAACGACATTATGATCCGAATGACTGAATGAATGAATGAATGAATATTAGATAGCCTTAGCCAAGAATATTTCGGTGCTTTGTTTGATGGGAATCAATGCAGGGAATAACAAAAGAAAATGCAACTCAGAATTCTTTAATCATCTACGGAAAATGTTATTTTTTAATGCTCGATTTGAGCTACGTTTCTCTTATTCCACTTTGAACCATTGAGTGATGTATTTTAAAATGTATATGGTCGTTGTATTAGAAACTCGTCCCTTAAAATTGTTTGTAAAGTTTGTTTAAATATTTTCCGGACAAAGTTGTAGAAGATTTGAATGACATTTCGATTTTAAATATGTAAGTGTTGTAAAGTTAGACCTTTTTTATTTATAATATTAATATAATACTGGCGGCGTTACAGTCCGAGGTTGACTTGGGCCTAGCTTCTCAGCGACCACTAATGTTGTGCATGCTATTGTGCCTACCAGGGCTCATCGCTCTTTTAGGATGGCGGCGAAGGAGCTGATCAACTGATTGGCCAACGGCGGCATCTACAACTCCAGTCAGCAGCAGCTATCTGGTTTCCATGGTATGGTCGGGACTCTAGGATAGAAACGGCGGCGGATGAGCCCTTCTCTTGGGGCCAACTGCGGCGATCACAGCTTGCAAGATTCTACTGATACCGGATCCTTCCGGACCCTTTCAAGGGCCCCCGTCCCTTGGGCTAAACAAATTGACCTGTCGGAGGTTGCGTGTGGGGTTAACTTCCTCAAAACGTAAAAAAACAGTTCAGAACCAACAACCCGCCTCGGATATGGACGGATTTACTATTGACGACACCAGCAAAGGACATTGACTTTCAGTTCTGCACGTGGAATGTGAGCTCCCTAACGTGGCATGTTATCGGCCTGAAGCCGATGAACTCGCTTAAGCCCTAGACTGCTATAAAGCAGACGTTACTGCAATCCAGCAAGTGCGGTGGGATGGACCGGGCAAAAAGAGGATGAAAAACTGAAATATCTATTACAGCGATTGCTACAGAGAGCGAAGGTAGCGATTATTTGGATTTGATAGAGCCCACTCTCAGAAGACCAAGTTGACTCTATATAAGACCTTGATCATCCCAGTCCTGCTTTACGGCGGAGAGGCATGGACAATATTCCAAGCGGATGAACAGTCTCTTTGTCTTTTCGAGAGAAAAGTTCTGCGCGCGATCTTTGGTCCTGTTTGCGTTGATGGCATTTGGAGGAGAAGATTCAACCACGAACTGTATGGGCTGTACAGCGACATGAGTCTAGCCAGGCGTCTACGGATCCAACGCCTAAGATGGCTAGGCCGTGTAGAGCGTATGGACAACACAGCTCCGGCCCGAAGAATCTTTGACTCCGAGCCTGTTGGACAACGCAACAGAGGTTGTCCACGTACAAGGTTGCGCACACAAGTCGAGCCGGACTTCAGCCGGTTTGGTGTGGAAAACTGGATACAGCTGGCGAGAAATCGTTCTGGCGAGAGATCGTGATGGCCGGAGAGACATGTTGGATGAAGCCCGGCTTCACCTCGGACTGTAGCGCCCTAGAAAGAAGAAGAAGAATTGAAACGATTTTCCATTTAATAAAAACAAAACGCTACAAAATTTGTGTGGGAAAAAAAATCTGGAACTCCGAACTTGAGGGACAAACTAACAGCCGCAGACCACAAGTTTTAGGGGATCTTAATCAACTTTGTCTGCGCAACAGGAGACAGTTAGTAAACCATCGTCCTAGCTGGAGTGGATTGTGGCTTGAAGCAATGATGCACCCTGGCTTGTATACCTACGATACATAAAGAAGAAGAAGAAGAAGTGTATCGTTTATCTGTATAAACTTCGTGTATTGCAAAAAGTCTTAAAGTAAGTCGTCCAATTTGGTATTCTGATCGCTCATCAGCTGAAAGGTCGTGGATTTTGTTTATCATATATTCAACGACGACAAACACATTTGACTTATTTCATACAAAGAAAAAGCTAAATTTGTCGGAAGCGATAATTTATTTGGTTACTTATCAGGCCTACGATCCATGGAGGAAGCCTGAGTTATTGCCGCCTTACAACGCTGATAGTTCACTGACGGAAGCAATAAGTTGTAAATAATAAACTGGGCAAGTGCGAGTTGTACTCGTACAGGAAAGGGTTTGTCGCATAATATTAGTGGATGATTTGTGAATATCAGACGACGTTTCCAAGCTACTTCAGTTGAATTTTCTTCTAAATTCAACCCAAATCAACTATTCATTATTGCACTCATAAATTTAAACAAACAAACATTCGTCGATACATATACCTTTATCTCTATTCAAGTTCAACACAGAAAATCCCTTCCATCATACATACATACGTACCTACCTAATCACTGCTCATGCCTGCGGTGTGTGTGTTAATTTCTGTTGGGCATTAGGGGGTTGAAATCGATCTAAAAGATAATACTCATCATCGTATAGAGTGTCAATCGCAGCTTGAACTTAATGTGATAAAATGAAAATATTTATCATTTTAAATCTTAGATATCTCGAAAATTTCGGCATAAACCAATATTTGGAAATGTATCATTTCTTAATGCTTACGCTTAGCTCTTCAAAATCAGCATGGCTATGGTTGACAATTTTTGGCCAATATCTCGAAAACTGTTACGGCAGAATGCTTAAAATTATTTTAAATGAAAGTACTCAATGAGCCAAGTTTTTGTGATTTTTTTTCAGATTTTTAAACATTTTGGTTTAAAAACGACAGAGGGCGACGCATTAAAAAAAACTTTGGAACTCCATTTCCTCCAGAATGCGTTGAAGCAAAGCTCCAACTTATTTCAAAAGATCTGACAACTGATATATCACTCGAGGGGGTACGTCACTGTTTTAAAATCAATGACAACTTCACCTATACTAGAGCCACTCCTAAATGGCTCCACTTTTTAAATTTGAATGCATTGGCAATGAAGTACCTGCATACCGAATTGCATACCGAAATTACAAAGGTTCCGATTCTGTGAGAACAAACTAAGGGATATACGAAGTTGTATAACGGTTTTTGAAATCTAAGTTTCAAATTGTATCCTGTATTAATGTGTATATGTTTCAGAATTGCATGCAAACTGGAAATATTTCAATTTAAATTGGTTGGCTTCATTATGCTATCAACACGTTGCTTTACTGCGTATATTAAATGAGTATTAACTTTTAAATTAAAAACATATTTATGAAGACTAATATTACAATGAAAAAATAAAAATATTTAGTGAATAAACTATACAACTTCCCAGAAGCACTGCACATACCCAGGTTTTCATTTCTGCATTTCAATGCATGACAACAAATGCATTCTTTATCCATATCCTACGAAATTTAATAAATTTGTGGACTATATGGAAACTCGATTCTTTTGAATGGTATACTCGTATTTTCAATGTTGGGAAGAAATATTCTTACACAAGCTTCAACTATCTAATAGGTTACCCAAAAAGTTATCCTGTTTATACAATGTTTGTATAATGTATCATTCAGCCATTTTTAACCAATAATTTATTTTAAACTGCAACATCTAATGGGAGCTTTTTTTTTCAAGTACGAAACAAAGAAACTTTTAGAATAACGAACCTTACGAACTTAAAGAAATTGTACGTGGACGTCCTCTGTTACGTTGTCCCACAGGCTCAGAGTCGAAGACTCTTCGGGCCGGACCTAAGTTGTACATACGCTCTACATGGCCTAGCCAACTTAGGCGTTAGATCCGTATACGCCTGGCTAGACTCACGTCACTGTACAGCCCGTGGTTAAACTTTCTCCTCCAAATCAGCGTAAACAGGACCTAAGATCGCGCGCAGATCTTTTCTCTCGAAAAGACCAATAGATTGTTCATCCGCTTGGGATACTGTCCATGCATCTGCGCCGTACAGCAGGACTGGGATGATCAAGGTGATCGAAAACATTAAAAGCAATATAATAAAATGTTCACTTTTTAAACGCACTCTACATTTTTATACCCCGCATTAGGAAGTAAAATTCCATTTATGCGACCTAATGGCGATAGCGATTTCCGCTCCTAACTGATTCTTAACGTTTCGTATTCACCATTTCAATTCAAATGTTCTCTTATTTCATGGCCCCTTTATGGCGCAAGTACAAACGTCTGTCAGCTACATGCAAAAGATTACGTTACTTTATGATTTTCAGCAATAGTCCCCGACGACGAAATGTCAGTCATCACACGGCTGTGACATCATTCTTATCGTCCATAAGAACAGAAAAATAATCAAAGAATTTATTTTCACTTTAACCTCCTTTTCATTATTGGATGCCTGCATCTCCCTACACCAGATTACTGTGAAGTGCGCACTGCTCCTTCACGTTGCCTGATATAACAGGAGCAATTAAATTACATAAAAATAAAAAATAAATTTAAGACCGCTTCCTTAGTGTTTTTGTTTTTTTACTATTAATAAGAATTATAGAATATGTAAAGTTTTCCGTCATCAGATAGTGCATACGATTTTCAGTAAAATTTTAGTTCGAATTCATTAAATTAAATTTGTTTCAAAAACAATTTAATTATGAAAATGGTCTCAATTAAACTATGGTTGAAGGTACAGGTGAGCCATTTAAATTATTTAATGAAGAAATAAAATTTTGTAGACTGAGATGAGTTGAAATATGTTGACATGGACCAACTTAATTTACCCACACCATAATTGATTAAACTCCTCCGCCTGAAAGTGTCAACGTCGTCGTCCCATAGGCTCGGAGTTGGAGTTTTTTTTTCATAACCTTACGACGCTACTTACTGGATCCGTAGACGACTAACTACATTCATGCCGCTGTACATCCTGTATCTTTCAATCACGCTCAAAAGATTTATCTGGATTAGCGGAGGCATTGGCGAATTGGCAGAAGACTCAATCGACAATTTACTAGCAAATTGATTTAAACGCTCGTTAATATAATTTTTTTCCTTGACACACTTACGCCACTAGCATCCTTAAACGTTGCTGATGGAATAGTTTCTGATTCCGTGCAGTTGCAGATTGTTTGTTAATCCATTCAGATTAACAGATGAAAGGATTCATCCGAACAAACTTGCAGCTTTCTAAATGAAGAATTACTTATGTTTCGTTGGTACGACGGCAGAAGGCATGCCGGGTAAAACGCATTTAGATATGATCAAACGTCTATGATATTGAGGTACAGTCGGCGTTATGCTAAGAGGCCAACGGGCGCAATGGAATTGTTTCTAGTACTGCTATCGTTGGATATATTTATTGAGAAAACGGCAGCGGCATCCTTGCTTTGAATAGCAAAATAGCAAATGGCTTTCACGTGGTATTTTCTATGAACACAGAAATATTCTTGATTTCATAAAAAATTAAGAAAAACGGGTGGATTAACATGAGTACTTGTTACCGAAAGGTTCCACAAGACACACCTTGGTAATAACTTATTTCCAAAAAAAGACTGGAGAGGTATTCACCTTCAGATATCTTCACTGAGGTATTGGGCCCGGTGCTGAGGCCTGCAACTTAGCACAGGGGAGAAAGTCTTGCTCCAAGGGTTGGATCACCTAAATGCTGATAAGCACCGAGAAAACATGTTTTTATTGCACTGGACAATCGGACAGGGATCAGACGCATTGAGCAATACGTCATTGGCTTTAGTGCATATTAAACTAAAAGTGCTCATCTCGTAGCGATGGCACACTTACTTGGCTGAAGGTTCACATGTGGTCGAAGGCAATGAAATGACTGAATCTATTTTGACCCGCAGATAAACCTCGGAAATTACTGTTAAAGAACCATTTGCTGCTTTGAGCAAAAGAAATGTCTTCTGTGATCACATCCTTGTACTTGTTCCACAGTTCCTGATAACTTGATAATAATAGCAAATAATATGAGTATCTGATTTGGAGATGCAGAAACAATTGCTTCAGTGATTGTTGAAATATCTTCGAAGAAGCGTTCCAAAGTATAGCAACGTTCGTGCACACGACTCCCTGTGGTAAATCGAAAAGAAAGTGCCCAATATTGCCACTAGAGGTATTTCAGCACGTTGAACAAAACTCGATGCATTGAGATGAACTTGTTTACCATTCTCTAGGTGCATGATGTTCATGAAGTAGTTCATGCAGATCTTAAGGTATTGCTCTCTTCATTGCCGTATTGATGGTTTGACAGTGATAAAGTTGCTCATGAAGTAAATTTGGATGAATTCATGATATGCGTTTTTAAGCGCTTTGTAGTGATTCAAATTGATGGTGAAAATTGCCTTGGCTCTCTAGAGTCGAAATCGAAATCAGAATTAGTGATTTATGATCACCAAAAAAAAAGTGAAAGGTTACGTCTACGTTTAGAAGATAGGATGCGAGTTATAGAAAATTGTGTAACAGGCAAATGTACAATAAATTGCAATGAATTCAAACTACTTCAATTGAATTTTTTTCTAACTTCAACCCAAATTAGCTGTTTATTACTACCAACATACATACAAACAAACATTAATTCATATGACTACTCCATCCAAATTTATTTAAAACAGAAAATCGCTTGCAACATCATACCCAATCACGGCTCACGCCTGCTGTGTACAATCGTATATTGTTGTTGGGCAGTTAAGGGGTAGAAATATTTATGTAAATAATACCACTGAGACGGTGGTCTGCCATGGATTACAATAGGGGGAATCACATGTAGCAACCTGAAAGTTGCACGTGCCGTAACTATTGTTTTCCATGGAAGTCTAGCTATGACCTCCTAGTGGTGGCCACCGGTAACAATTCGACCAGCAGGTCATGTCTCTACTGGCGGATTGGCTAACATAGCAGGCGGGAAGAAGGTTAACTTTCTGGGTGCGAATGAGTGAATGTATGTGATGAGTGTGAGAATGCAAGAAGAATGTATGAAAGAAATCCCGAAAAAATCCCCCAATCCAAGGTGGAACATCAAGCGCCGAGGGATGCATGGCTAGTGGGTTGACTAGTCGCAAGTTTGAGGACTTGAGGTGCACAGGCGAGGCCTCATTTCAATTAGCCTTACCATACTAATCCGGAGCTCTGGTATGGCGGACCCCATTACTTCTCGCGGCACTCGTGGGACCTACCTAAAAATAAAAAAAATGAACAAACAAAACAATAAAAAAACAAAAGAAAAAGAAGCAAATGAGCCAATCGGCCCATCGTCGGAAGACGAGCTTCTAGCCTCCAGTCAGGACACTATCCCCCCAACAGACTCCAGCAGTACCTGCCATAGTACAGCTGTGAAGTCTCACCCTGCCTCAACCCAAAACTCAGACGCCAAGGTTGCCAGCCATAGCGACCAGAAGCGGAAAAAATATAAATCTCCTGGAACCCAGCAGAAACTGCAATACCAGAAGGCCATCTTCATCTTAGGCAAGATTGCCAAAAATGAAGCAGCCGGTATTGTAGCAGAGCAGGATTCCAAGGACAAGCCAAAGTACCAAGCCATAGTGGAAGAATACACTAGGTACATGGAGAGAAAAAAAGACACGACAACGACCGCAACTAAAGCTCCAACAACGTCTTCCAAAAGAAATAGATCTCGAGATGAGACCAGTTCTGCTCCGAAAAGAAGCAAAGGAAGTGACAACACCAACCTTCCTTCAAGCAGCAGTGAAACTGTAAAGCGCTCCATGAGCGAGGTAGTAAGGGACCATCTTTTGGTCGCGTTGGCGGACAAGCTGCCTGCAAACGCAAAGAAGGTCCTTGAAACCTGGAGCGAGATTGAAAGCAGGTTGTCCGAGTTGGTTATGGATCATCTTCTCAACTCGGAAGACAAGTCCCTACCTGGATACGACTCAGCCGAAGTCGTTAGAGGTTATAGGGTTTTTAAATGCGAGGACCAATTCTCCAAGGATTTCCTCTTCGCATGCATTGCTAAGATCAGCAATGAATGGGAAGGTCTGAGCCTCAGACTTATCCCAGCGAAGGAAATCCCCAGGAGACCGAGAGCTCGCATTTGGTTACCGAAAATGAAATTGGACAGTGAGAAGCGTCTCAAATGTCTCCAAATTCATAATCCCAGTATCAACATGGATAACTGGGCGGTAATCAAATCCGAACCTCCTCAGAACAACAGCATGACTTACCTGTTATCCATAAACGAGGAGTGCCTTCCAAGTTTAGCGAAGGCCGACAACAAATTACGTTTTGGCGTAAGATACGCTAAACTAAAAATATTCCAATCGTCAAACCCAGGTGATGACACAGACGATATCGACGCCGCGGACAAGCTGTTCGAGGGTATGGCGATTGACCCTATAAATTTAGAAACACCTATTCCCGATGTTGAAAGTCGTACAGATTAATCTGCAGCACTCTAAGTGTGCTTCAGACAATCTGTTGATGTTCCTCAAGGAAGAGGATTTCGACATCGGGATAGTGCAGGAGCCATGGACTAGGTGTTCAAAAATCTCAGGGCTCAAAGACAACAACTACAACATCTTCTACCTAAATAACGATGGTAAGCCTAGAACGTGTATTCTAATTAAGAAACATCTTAACGCTTTCCTCTGTCCTAACTTAAGCTCATCCGACCAAACTGTCGTCAGACTTGAAGCTGTGGAAAGCTCGCTTCTGATAGCATCGACATATATGGCACACGATCGTGAGACACCACCGGAAGAATTACGGAAGGTGGTACAACACGCCAAAAACAACAAGACACACCTTCTGATGGGCTGCGACGCCAATGCCAGACATACGCTATGGGGAAGCTCAGAAATCAACGAAAGAGGTGAGTCATTGTTTGATTTTATCATAATAAATAATATAAGTGTATATAATACCGGCTCCACTCCCACTTTCACTTTTCCCAGCTCGGAAAACTTCAGGGGTTGGGAGGAAGTTTTAGATGTTACACTTAGCCTTAACCTTAACGATTCTCAGATAGACAGTTGGAGAGTGTCCAATTCTAACTCCTTCTCGGATCATAAATTGATTATCTTCAATATCAATCTGAAGACCCATATCCAGGTACCACACAGAAATCCCAAATGCGCAGACTGGCAAAAGTTCGTTATGATTGCCAAGAAAAAACTTTGTGGAACACCGCTCTCCAATATAAGCAATATTAGTGAGTTGGAGAAAACAACAGAAGTTTTCGAGAAAGCGCTCAACACATCCTTTAAAATATCGTGTCCAATCAAACGAGGCAAGAAGAAACTTCCTCCTTGGTGGACAGAAGACCTCTCTAACCTTAGAAAGATGACCAGGGTCATCTTTAATATCTGCCATAAATATAATTTCTGGACACCATATAAAGACTGCTTAAAAATCTACAAGAAATCCATAAGCATAGCAAAGAAGCAATCTTGGAAGGATTTCTGTGAATCAATCGACAACATCAAGGACTCTTCGAGGCTCAGCAAAATTCTGTCCAAAGAACATTCCAATCCCTCTCTCCTTAAGAGATAGGATGGAACCTGGACTGAATCCTCAAAAGAATCCCTAGATACACTCTTACTTACACACTTTCCTGGGTGTAAAGACCACTGTGAGGTCAACCACCAACAGGAACCACTGATAACATCCATTGTAGAAATCGATCGAATAATTACAGAAGAAAAGATAATCTGGTCGGTTAATAGTTTTTCTCCCTACAAGTCCCCAGGCCCTGATGGTATCTTACCCATAATGCTACAAAAGCTACAAGATGTAGCAACCCCTTGGCTCAAAGCAATGTATAGAAACTGTTTACTACTCAATCACATCCCCCAGTCGTGGAGACGGGTTCGAGTAGTCTTCATACCAAAAATAGGCCGTCGGGGTCATGAAACCGCGAAGGATTTCAGACCAATCAGCCTATCGTCTTTCATGCTTAAAGCCCTGGAACGCATTATAGATACACACATCAGGCTCAAGCTAGAGGGGAAGTCTCTCTCCAAATCTCAACATGCCTACATCAAGGGTAAGTCCAATGATACAGCTCTGCACGAGGTGGTCGGCATCATTGAGAAAACCATTCACTACAGACAATATACCATGGCCGCCTTTCTAGACATAGAAGGGGCCTTCAATAACGTCCACACAGAAGCTATCCAAGAATCTCTTATCGCCCAGGGGGTAGAGGAGATGCTAGTAAAATGGATAGTCTCTATGCTCAAAACTAGAAATATACAATCCACACTAGGAAATAGCCAACAAACAAAGTATGTAACTAGGGGAACCCCTCAGGGAGGGGTTATTTCCCCATTGTTATGGATACTAGTCATTAACAACCTATTAGAAGAGCTAGACCGGGAAGGAATCAAAGTTGTTGCGTATGCGGACGACGTTGTGATTTTAGTATCAGGCCAGTTTCTCTCAGTGATTAGTGAAATCATGGAGGGGGCGTTGCAAAAGGTTAATAGATGGGCTACCAGTTGTGGCCTAAATACGAACCCAAGCAAAACCGAACTGATGCTTTTTACGACGAAAACCAAAATACCAAACTTTCCCCTTCCTAGACTAGCCAATCAAACCCTCACTCTGTCTTCAACTGCCAGGTACTTAGGCACTATTCTTGACCCAAAACTAAATTGGAAAACTAACATAGAGCAAAGAGTTAAAAAGGCATGCATAGCCTTATACGCTTGCAACAAAACTCTTGGCAAAAGCTGGGGACTTCGACCGAAGATAACACTTTGGATGTATACTGCAGTAATACGTCCTATTCTTACCTACGGCTCCTTAGTCTGGTGGCCAGCTTTAGCCAAAGCATACAATATTACAAAACTGAACAAGGTACAAAGAACTGCATGTATAGGTGTCACTGGCGCCTTGAGAACGACTGCCACAGATGCGCTTACAGTTATTTTGCACCTTCTACCTCCAGATCTACACGCAATGTTCATGGCCACATGTAGTGCACTCAGACTCAGAGAGTCAAACTGCTGGAATAGCAGAACTTATGGACATGGTAACATCCTTAACTCACTACCACAACAGGCGATACTGAGTCATACTGACTACCTTATCCCAAAGCTAAATTTCAATAAAAACTATAGGGCTTTTTTTCCAACCAGAACTGAGTGGAAAAGCGATAGAGTCCTCCAAAACCATGACATAGCCATCTTCACAGACGGTTCGAAGATGGACTCTGGAGTGGGCGCTGGAATCTTCTCCGAAGCTCTTAAGATATCAAAGTCACTCAAGCTACCAAGCTTTGCAAGCATTTTTCAGGCAGAAGTGCTTGCAATATATGATGCGTGTCTTGAAATTAAAAACAAAACAGAACCAACACAGCGGATAGCAATCTTTTCAGATAGTCAAGCTGCTATCAAGGCTCTAACATCCATAACCACAACGTCTAAACTAGTGGATTGCTGCTGCAAGGAACTATCCATTATAGGTGAACGGAGCCCGGTCTCTTTGATCTGGGTTCCCGGGCACACGGGTATAATAGGAAACGAAGCAGCAGACGAGCTAGCCAGACAAGGATCCAAACTCGATAGTCTCGTTGTGGAACAAGTCCAGGCTCCACTAGGCTTCGTAAAAAACAACATCTACAATCACTTCCTCAAGATCGCCAACGAAAGATGGACCAAGCTGGAAACATGTGTTCTATCCAGAAGTTTATGGCCCAACTTCAAAAAAAAGAAAACAAAAGACCTGCTTAACAACAGTAGAAGAAATATATCCAGAATCACAGCGGTCTGCACTGGACACTGGGCTGTTGGCAGGCATGCTGAAAGACTAGGCATACCATTCAACTCACACTGCCGCAGCTGCCGGGTGGAAACTGAGTCAGAAACCCCCGAGCACTTTCTGTGCAAATGTCCGGCTCTAGCTAGAGTCAGGCAACGCACTCTGGGCAAAGCCTTCTTCAACACCCCTAAAAATCTCTCAGAAGCAAACATTCACAGTCTGCTAGCCTTCATAAATTCCACGAAGTGGTTTCAAAATTAGGCTAATCTGAGTGAATACACACTCTTTTTCACCCTTATCTCACAAAATAGGTATCCCATAGGATGTGGTATCAAAACGGCGCTTTCATGGCGCTAATTGGGTGCGAAAACAGGATCTGTATGTCCACCGCCACTTTTACCTACCTACCTACCTACCACTGAGACACATATTGAGTTGTCGAACTCAGTATGGAATTTATGTGCGAAAGGTATAATCATTAAATTTTGTATATCTCGGAATTTGCATATATACACCGTTAATTTGATATCCATCATTTCTTAAGGCAAAACTACGTTTTCAGATCTTCGAAGTTCACACGTCAATGTTTTACCGTTTTTCTCCAATATCTCAAAAGCTATTGTGGTTTTTCAGATTATTAAATTCTTTGTTTTAGATATGGCAGGGTGACGCCTTAAATCAATTTTGGAGTTATTGAATCTTTATAAATTGAAATAAATTGAAAATTCATCTATATACCACCCGTCAAAGGGCGCCAATATTTCACTACAGCATTTTGCCATTTGGCCCCACTTTTTAAAATTGCCTACAAGAAAATCGGTTCCTATGCTTATAGAACCTAATTTCAAAAATGCATACCGATATCTTTATGAATGTAGGAGATAAAGCAGTTCTAGATACCATCAAGAAAGATGTTCCATACAAAATATTTGGGAAAATTTATTTTCTTCATATACCATGCTGAGATCGACCACTCGACCCCATGATAATAGAAGCTCTTCCAGCTATCAACTCAGAATAAATGAACAGAATCTTGTGCAAATTCCTCACCACAGGCTGCATACCTATTCTCAATTTTTCTCAGTAAGTGCTCCAAGATTGTTTAATAAATTACCCTACTCTATAAGACGTATACAAACTGAATCCATGTTCCAAAGAAAAGTGAAATCATGGCTTTTGAATATTAATTACAAAGAAATTCTAGACCTGCTCTGTGTATTGGTATAACAAACTTACTTTATGTATTATAAATTGCTTCTATTACGTTAATGACCCCTTTCACGCACTATTTTTGTATTTTTTGTTAAATTATATTGTTTATTCACCTGCTTTCGCTTCTAGTTCCCTATGAACTATAGATTGCAGTTTTTTATTTTATTTTCTTTTCTAATAATTATGTACTTATATCTATTGTTTTATTTATCTTGTACTCCTTGTTATTACATAAGAGAGAAAAAATAAAATAAAATTATTAAAAACTAAAAAAAACTTAAAAACTGCTATTTCTCATATTCATTTCAATCCATAAATGCTCAAGAGCAATGTGCACACAACAGGCATGAACAATGATTGGGTGTAATATGAGGGGTTTTCTGTGTAGATAATTTTGGATACAGATATAAGTAGATATATGCATGTACGGATTTTTTTTATATATCAATAGTTGATCTGGTTTGAAGTTAGAAGTGTACAGCTCGCACTTGCCCAGTTTATTTAACAGCTATTCTGCTATTTCGGGTGGTGAAGCATCCAAAAAATTAAAGCCGTTCTTGATAAACGGTGTAACTAACCCGTCTCTCTTTTGTATTATATACATATACATATATAAAGTGTGGTCCAACGAAAACGCACGATGGTAATTGTAAATAAAACAAAAAGTTTTCACAGAATTATCTTAATATTTTTTTTTATTAGGATAGAAGAATCTATCAGAATTATGTGTGAAACAAAATATCGAACAAATGCTCGCCACGGCTTCGGTGGCATACGAGTACTCTATCCGATGGTCCAAATTTTCAATGACTCTTAGACATAATTGAGGTTGAATGTGCAATGTGCCGAATTATCTCATCCTTTAGCTCTTGAATTGTTCTTGGCTTTTTGACGTACACTTTTTCTTTTAAATATCCCCAAAGAAAGAAGTCCAACGGTGTCAAATCACATGATCGTTAACATCACCACGACGTGAGATAACATGTCCATTGAATTTCTCGCGCAAAAGAGCCAATGGTGTTCGTTATCGCGAGATGACAACTGACTTCTTGTGGACCTGCACGACATGTTCTTCCAACAGGATGGTGCCATTTGCCACACAGTCAACATAACAATAGCTCTTTTGCGCCTCAAGGGTTCTCAATATTTATGCTTTTTTTTTAAGTACCTAATTCTACCAACTATTTTAATTTATTTTCTTTTTTTTATTATTTTTAATTCGTTTATTTATTTTAATTTTAGGGAAAAGATGGCAAAACCTTGTGCGAATAATTTATTTATTTTTTCTTAAAAACTAGCCTAGATGATAAAATTGATCTTCGAACTAAGATCTAACTAAAAACACGAACTCTTTATTATCATAGCTCCATCCGTACACACACAACTTAAAATAATCTGTTAATTACTTTCAAAACTTGAACATGAATGAATAGAAAGAATGAATATGGTTAATAAATAACTGGACTTGAGTGCTCACTGTTATTTCACAATAGCACTAACAACACGAGTATATAATAGGAGGGCAATTTTGTTTACAGTTATTATGCGTTAGGAGTATTTTATTCCTTTATTAAAAATACGAAATATCTACACTGGGTCTTCAAAAGTAATGTCCGAGGGGACTTTTTCTGCATTTCTCTTTCCCACACATTCCCCTTTGTATACACATTAAAATGAAAAGCGACGGATAAAGACAACGCTGCTCCAAAGCGATGCTTTGTTGATAAAATGCTTAGAAATTGCTCAGTAAAGAAAATAAACTTTTTAAAACAAACAAACACAAACATTTTTCTTTCTATTGGAGAGCTTCCCTAATCATTATTGAAGATTTAAGTATTTAACTCTTCCTCCGCATAAATTCAACTAACAAAAACAATTTCAGAATGGCATACCACCGGCTGCAGCTGACGGCTATGTAAATCGCATATGCATAAGCAATTTTTTTTGGGCGCCGTGGCGTAGTGTGTAGGTGCATCGACTCCTACGCTCGATGTTGTCGGTTCGATTCCCGAAAAACACCAAACATTTTTTCACGGCTCCAACTCTTTCGAGTCACTGACAATACTCAAAGAGTATAACTGTCTAGAAAAAGCTTCTCAATCTTGCTATTCGGAGTCGGCATTAAACTGGAGGGGACCAAAACATTTTGTCTGCTGAAATATTTCAATGCTAAGTTGTCCATTTAGTAGCACAGGATTGCTTAAACCATCCAAAAAAAAATTTAATTTATCTGTTCTTCTGAAAGATTCTACATTCTATTCCACAGCCTATAGAAAGTGTGTTCGACAAGTTCAACAAGTAATTGTCGAATGGAAATGGAAATTTAGACAAAAGTACAGTAGGTAATATATCCTCAGATACCGTTTATTAATAAGTTTTTTCGAGATATGTTTCTCAACTTAGGAAAATATACCAAATGATTTTTCCAATGCGGCAAATGCGTGCAATTGTAATCATTTTTGAATAACAAGTAACGAGTTAAACTCTTTCTTGCTGAAACTCACAGCAACTTACTTAAAAGTATTAAAACAATGTTTTTGTTTTGTTTTTTTGTTGCATTTCACTCTCAAGCTGAAATAAAGCAAAACCTGTAGTTATTTGAATAATATTTACTAGTAGTGTTTTAATCCTACTAGTCAATATTGTTAGTCGCACCCAGGTTCATAAAATGAAGTGAAAACGAGAGCGAAGCTATTTCCAAATCCTTAAAAGTTGGCCAAGAAACGAAATACAACGATGAAATTTATTAATTTCAACCTCAATTGACACATGATTACTTACTCGCAGTTACTTAACGCCTTTAGTATACATGTACATATGTATTGGTATTTATTTACATTTGCTTGCTTATCATGATATACTCGTATAATATATAGCTCCATGAATAAATATTTTAATTAATTACCAAAGGTTACGATAGCTCACATAACACTTCGTAGAAATTAAATTCCATGTCGTTCACAAGGTCAACAAAGTAAAATTCAATCTCCAATTTCAAGTAATGTCCTGGTCCCCCATTTTGTGCTTTTCGCCACAAACTCAAAGCATATACAGAATCGATAATCCACACCTTTTCAGCTCTGTAACAATATCGAATGCTTTCAACAGGATAACAGAATTAAAGTCTCATATTAATTAGATTGTAAATTTAGTTAAGGTTCAAGTAATTAAAGGAAAGACCTATTAAACCACTTTTCAGTAAAAATAACTTGATAGATAGATAGGACGACCCATTCTTTATCTCGCAACCGCTATTACTGTAACCTTAATTACACGATGTCTCCGTAACTCAGCTTTGAAGACCTTTAGTTAAATTTATTTTATAAGATTGTGGTCCCTTGCTGTAAATGAGTTACCGTCAAGCAGAGTTTTTCATTCAAGGTGGTATGGTATTTGGAACATCAGGCGGATGGGATAAGTTATTTATATTTATTTGGTTATCTGACAATGCGATCGTTTCCGTCTAAAGCTCCTGACATAGACATGAGTATAGTATTTAATGTAAGAATAACTTTTGTTTGACTGTTTATATAGGCAGTCAGTACAATTGTGGCTATTGACGTAATATGTGGTTTCGATTGGAATATTAATTTGTAAATTATCAGTGGATTGGTGTTCGGTTTTTTAAAAGTTAGTCATTGACTACTTTGTTTGGAGAATGAAAATATATCAGGAAAACAATGGCAATTGACACTATTTAAGCTAAGCTAGGGAAAGAATATATCTTTTGATAAAGTCATCGATAAACACAGCCTACGCGATGGCACCAGCAGTGAAGTTCAGTATAGGCTGTGCTGGGTTTTACACCACCATCAAGAAATTACCCCAGGTTTGACAACGAGCGCAGGTAGGTACATGCAGCAAAGCAGTACAATTACGAAAGCTGTACCCGAGCTCTACGAACAGAAATACGGTAAGAAACATGGCTTCTCAGGAAGAAAAGAAAAATCAGGAGAAGCAATTGGGAAATCGAATGGAATAGTTTTTCTGTTCAATTTTACATCCCGTAACCAAAAAAGGTGAAGAAGATCCAAATTCTTCACTAAAATTAAGATGGAAGTATTCAGCAATACACCTTGGACGCGCAACTTCATCATTAAAGAGACACTCGATGCTTTATGCAGCAAACAGCTTTCTCTAACTGCAAAATTTAGCGACGATCTGATATAAATGCTGTAGAAAATGTACAAACATGTCCACGTTCTACCCCACCTTCAACCATTAGAAACATCAGGCAACTATAAATTTTGCAAAAATTAATTCAAAATTTGTGGATATTCTAAAGAACTAAAAGGTGGTCCAACGAAAACGCACGATGATAATTGTAAATAAAACAAAAAGTTTTCAGAAAATTATCTCAATATTTTTTTATCATGATAGAAGGATCTATGACAATTATGTGTGAAACAAAATATCGACCAAATGCTTGACCTGGACGACATGTGCTTCCTGCTTTGTTGTAATACCGGTTGGCTCTGAACTACATGAGGTTCGAGTTATCAAACCCTTTAATAATACGTCCAATCTTCCGGAATCACAACAAAACTAGTTGGGCAAGGTACAAAGATTTCAAAATATCTTCATTACCAATCTCACTCTCTCCTGTAATTTCATTAAAATAAATTAATTCCCCGAAAATGGAATTCTTACAGCAATTTAGTTTTAAATAGTTTATATTGTCACTTGCGTACATGAAGCGAAGGGAACCTGTCATTGCCTCGGAGTCATATGTCCTTTTAATGACATTCTAGGATTTTTATCTTAAAGCTCACCCGGACTATATTCCTCTATAAGGAGAAAGGAGAAGAATTGATTTGTTTTTGGAAAATGTCAAAAATACTGTGCTACCAGCACACATTTAAGATCCTCAATAATCAATTTTACAGTGATGTAGATATTTCACGTCAAATTTAAAACACAAACGCTTACAATTATTAATTTCTTTTATCAAAACAAATAATTGTTTAATTTACACAAAAACATATGTATCAAGGAGCTACATCTTACCCAAGTAGTGGGAATTTTATTGTAAACCACAAAGAGGATTTCAAAAGGACAAAAAGTTTTGGAATCGATTTCAAAAGTCAAATGGCTATCCAGTTGGAGTTCGCTGGCAGGTTTGTGTGTCTTTCTATGTCTAACGAAAAATAAAAAACAAATGCCTGCAGAAAATTGTTTAACATGAATAAAGAGACCAGAGTGTGAGCAAGTGGAACTATATGTTATTGATTGACATAACAGTTGGGTTAAATAGATATCAATTGGTTTGAATTCTGATAGAAACTCAAAAATTTGTTTAAAGCTTATTATTGTTTATCAATCCTTAATATTAGATGTTCACTCGACAGCTTCTATTTGAGGACTAAGTGATAAATCCGACATTTTATGTAGCACAACCTAATACCTATAATTACTAACGCGAAGGTTGTGTATTGTGAATTTTATTCAATATCAGGTAGTAAATTACAAGTGACACTCAATAATACAATTCGCTATTTTTTTCAATCTTCATAAATATGATCATGTTTTAGCTTATCAGAAATGTATTCTGGGATGCACACTAAAACAATAGTATAACATCCGTATCTGCATTTTCTTCCATAAAATTGTGTACAGCAAAAGCCTAAAAGATGATTTGTATCTTTTTTGTAATTAATCTGACAAGAAAAATAAATAACTAAATACATATCTCTCAAGTTCACATTGGTCACATTGAGTCTAAAATTCATTCCAACTTCACCTATACGGGAGTCACCCCCAAATGACGCCACACAGAATTTGTAAAGGTTACGTGTTGATGAACGGAACTTTCCACGGACTTCAACGAATATTTAGAAAAAAATTTGCGAATTGGTCCAGCCCCCTGAGTTTTATGGTGACCAACGTATATAGTCATTAATTTTTTTTACATAGATGTATGTGCCATGGCAAGTCAGGTTCTCTGTTATTGTATGTATTTCTGCGTTCTACTTTACTGAGACCATCATATAAGGTGTTTTTACAGTTCTGTCACAGAAACGTATAACAGGCCTGGCTTTTAAATAAAAACTGACCTATTAATCAGTCTGACTTTTTGCATAGGTCAACGAAGGTAAGGATACACGTACGTCGGCCGAAGATCCATGTAGTATTCCAATTAATAAAAATTAAGTTTCTCACTGGTATTCAGCCCGACATGAATCTGTACCCCAGTAGAATACAATTAAGAAACATTTAAAATTGTAAACGATGTTGTAAGTATGACCCACTCAATTCTTCTCCTGCTTAAGTCGGTAGAAGGTAGAAAATCCAAAATTATAGGCATCGCCGCGTTTTATACCATTACTTCCGAAGAACTAAAGATAGATAACCATTGAGAACCATTTTCAAAAGACAATTTCATAAATAAAATGCAGTAGAAAACCGCATCAAATTAAGGAATGTGGAATTACAAATAATACTTTTCATGTTTGAGTCTCCAGTATTTCTCTCTAAAATCAAAATTTCCTTAAAAATTTAGTTTTCTCTTCTGCGAACAACAAATCTAACAAATATCGATGAAAGTTGATGCCTAAAGTAAACCACGTTCCTTCAAAATGGCTTTTTATGGCCAAGGTGGTTGAATAACTAATAAGTAAAACTTTATCATAACAACTTTCTCTACAAATATTGGTCGTTGCGATACCAGACAGTCACATCTACTGTCAGTAATATAATACAAAAGGATACACTTTTTCGGGTTTATGTATGTGCGTGTCTGGCATAACGTGGGCTCACTCTAACTTCAGTTCTTTAGATGTAATAAATATATTTCACATCTTAAAGAAAAAGACTTAAAAGTTATCTCAGACGAGAAAGAAAGGGAAAAATTGTTTGCATTTAGGTGCATGTTGTTTGGCCGCCCACTTGGTATGTACAAGCTGTTAACAAATTTATTGGTCTGGTTGGAAAAGTGCGAGAATTCTCTGTCTGCTATGGATTTGGAAAATTCCTTGTCATAATGCGATATTCGAAGCGATGTGTTTTAAAGATATTTTGCAAAGTCTTTTGCTAGCTTATTGCTATTATTCGCTTGAAAGGCCTAACGAATATTTCGTATGGAATATAACATTCAAATGTCCGCAGCAGCTTCTCTGTCTGGCGGGGATCCGAAATATAAAATTTTTCGTGACTCTGCTGTTTAAATCAGGCTAAATTTGACAGATGGCATGAGTTATGTTGGCTTTAAGGGACGCTGTGGTTCGTGTTATTTCACCCGCGACTTCAGAAAACCCCACAAGGAAAGTATAACGGGGTCAAATCGCACTATTTCGGTAGCCAGTTTATGTACATCATCTCCACATGAGATGACCATAAGCTCAAATCACTCGTGCGGAATTTCCAATGTGTGGGGACCTGTGTGGCACGTAGCACCGTCCTGTTGAAACCACATGTCGTTGGTGTCCATATCATCCAATTCAGGCAGAAAGAAGTTGGTAGCGCTCGCCGTTGACGGTGGTAGCCTGGCCAACGACGTTCTCAAAGAAGTATGGACTGATAATGCCGCCAGCCCAAAATCCAAACCAAACAGTGATTATTTCGTAATACATTGCACGGTCTTGGACATCATGCGGATTAGTATCGTCCCAAGTTCCAGAAATTTGTTTGTGAACTTCCGGATTTATCGAGAAATAGGACTCATCTTTAAAGATGTTTTTTTTCGATAAAAGCGCGTGGAACGTTCAAAACCCCTTTTGATAGAACAATTTTATCATTTGAACGTGTTGTTGAACGGTATATCCGTCTATGATGAGTTGGCAATGCATACTGAATAAATGACAGCCAATTTGACAGATGTAGCTTCAGCCGTCAGAGTTCGGAAGTTCCTATTGAAAGAACCTTTATATTATACATGAACTACCTAACGTCGAAATAGTTGCAAAAACGCAACGATGCCTTTGCATCGCTAGAATAGACTTCAAGATAAATATGTTCAAGCATTTTCGACCAGGAATAACTTGAGGGTACACGTTTCTTTTACTGAATTTGCTTATAGAAACGGAACCTTTATAATTTCGATATGTCCGTCTGTTTCACTGTTACACTACCCACAGTTTCTATATTTATAAAGACATAAATTCTTGGAATTGCGTGCTTTGGGCCTAAACATCAATTCCTCTGCATGAACATTTTAAAAGTGGAGGTATTTGGAGGTGGCTCCAAAGTAAAGGGGGGATACAAGTGATTTATCCATTTAAAAGTAATTCCCATTGCTTTTAACCATTCTCATCAAAAATGTCAAAAAATATGAAGAAACCGACTTGAATGAGTACATTTGATTAAACTTTTTCCAGAATTCTGGCCTTAATGACTATAGAAATATTAGCTAAAAACAGTAAAAACTCGACATGCTATTCTTGAAGTTCTGAAAATGCCGTTTTAAGGTTCTTGGTGAAAAACTATAATTGAAATAATATTTTACATCAATTTCTTCCTCCGATTTCTTAGTGGCATCTCTCACACTCATATTAACCCTTAAAAGCAAAAAAAAACAACTTACACACAGTTAGCTTGGGATAACGAAAAATATTTTCTTGTGTTGTAGTTACATGCACGCATGTTGTAATGAACTGTTGATTTGGGTTAAAGTTACAAGAAAAATTTAACTGAAATATCTTAAATTCGTTGCATTATATTCAGAAGTACATTTTTTAAAAAATTGTTTACGGCACAGAACCTTAGTTCGCAATTATAACTCACACTTGACCAGTTTTTCCTTAATTTTCAGAAGTATACTTACTGAGCAAGCAGCTGGTGGGATTTTTCAATCTACTTAATCCTATCCCAGCGAGTGCTTTCTCTGTAGAGCAATATTCATTCATTTTTCAGTTCACGTAAAAGATAAGAGTCTTAGCAAATTAATGCGCTTACAGGTATTTAATTAAATTCAAGTCAAGGAAAGAGGACTTTATCTCCCGATAAAGGTATTTCACGTAGTAAAATTAATTAATAAGTACGTAAGTTTACTTTTAAGTGTAAGCATATAAGTTATAGTTTGGTTGGAAATAGTTTAATTGCCTTTGAGGTGTTTCTTGTACGTACGGATGAACATACAGTAACGCAGGGGTATATAAAAGTGGTAACTCAGAGTTGGTTCAGAGTCGAAAGTCTATTTCCATCCGCCTTACATGCCCTATCAAGGCTCATGTCGCTGAACAGCCCATACCGTTCACGGATGAATCACCGCCATCAAAGCAAACCGGACTGGAGATCGAACACGAAACTGTTCTCTAGGAAAGACTCTTGTCAACAACAGGAAAATGATCCGAATCTAATGTGGTTCGTCGGAACGCTCGGACACCAAGAATGCTTGTCCGATAACGATCGGAACGTTGGACGGTTGAATGATCGGGGGGACTGTTTATGGATGCTTTGGCTCCTGACAAAAGCTACCAGCCTGAGTTCCTTTTCTGACGTATTGTATAGCGTTAAAATGCATCTTCACCACTGACAATTAAGTATAAACTGGGCAAGTGCGAGTTATACTCGCACAGGAAAGGTTCCGACGCATAATATTAATGCATGTTTTGTGAATATCAAACGACATTTCGCAACAATTTCAGTTGAATTTTCTTCTCACTACACTCAAATCAACTATTCGTTACTACATTCATACAAACAAACAAACAAACATCCCTACATACATATAACTATACCTCTATCCAAGTTTCTCCAACATAGAAAGTCCCTTCCATGTGTGTGTGCATTTCTGTTGAGTATTTAGGGTTTGAAATCGATCTAAAATATAATACTCATCATCGTGGTCGATCACAGCATGTAATTTATGTGTGAAAATGAAAATATTTATCATTTTACATCTTAAATATTTCAAAATTTTAACATAAATCGATATTTATCATTTCTTAATGCTTTCAGTTCTTCAAAATTCGTATGTCGATGGTTTACCGTTTTTGGCCAATATCTCGAAAACTGTTACGGCAGAATGCTTAAATTTTTTTTAATTAAAAGCACTCAATGAAGCCAAGTTTTTGTGATATTTTCAAATTTTTAAACACTGGTTTATAAATGGGGGGTCCCCCTCCGTTAAAAACGACTTTGGAGCTCCATATTTTCCAAACGGTACTTTGGATCAAAAACTGTTGAAGCAAACCTCCACCTCATTTCAAAAGATCTTTCGATTGATATATCACTCGAGGGGGTGCATCAATGTTTCAAAATCAATGGCAATTTCACCTATACGAGAGACACCCCTAAATGGCCCCACTTTTTGAATTTGGGTGCATGGACAATGATATCTAGGCCTGAAGTACCTAGTTTCGAAATTTCATGCCGGTATCTTTATAAACTTCGGAGATAAAAAAGTGTGACGAAGGACGGACATACGGACACACCAAAAATTTTAAAGGTTCCGTTTTTGTAGACGGAACCTTAAAAATGATCGATTCGTCCAACAGTCTCATTTGCGCAATCCCACTAAACAAGTAGCTAAAAAGGAAAACATACAAAAAATAAAGTCAATATACGAGTGTGACATACTAGAGCTCTTGATACCCGGGTACCCGGTAAATTTCCCGAGTACCCGGGTACCCGCATTTTCGGGTATTACCCGGGAACCATTATTTAGGGTACCCGTAAGTTATTTGGTACCCGCCATCACTTTGGGTACCCGGTACTTTTTCTTCTTTCAACCATTATTGATTCTTAAAATTCAGCTTAAGACACGATAACAAAGAATGACATAAAGAGACTGAAGTGAGCCACACATTTTCAAAACGAAGTTTATATAAGACCCAACAGTAAACTGATAAGAACATTGTCATCAATGTGAGACAACATGTAGACATGTAAACATGGATTTAATAACGTGGCTTTCTGTCTGCATGCTTGATCACTGACACCGATCGCATGAGCAAACTTAGTAGGATGGTTTCTTATAGCACTTGGCTTAAACCACAAAACTCGACTTCGACAGCATCCTTCATTTGGCTTACACAATGCTGCTATCGTTTCAATCATACATTTTTGAAGTCCAATTATTTTATTTTAGTCAGAAGCCTTCCAATGAAATCACTCAGCACTAGAATTTTAAGATACCTACCACCTACAGCTGCGGTCAAAATAATAGCAGTACGACACAAAAAACGAAGCAACTGAATAACATAAATATATATCATCCATAAATCGTTTTAAAATATTTTTATTTATTGATTAAATTTAATAATATTGAAATTGTGGACGAAGGAAACTAAATTTAAGCAAAAGAAATTTATTTCAATGAACAAAAATAAATAAGAAAGATAATGATATTGATATGATATGATATGAAAAGGGCGGTCAAAAAAATAGTAGTATTCATATTTTTTAAATAATATTACAAAATGGACGAATATTTTTTGGAATGTGTACTAAAATTAGTTAGTATTTTGTTGTAGACCCTTTATTCTTTAGAACTGCTTCACATCGCAGTTTCATAGAAGCCACCAAAGCCTGACATCTCTCCAAGGGTATGTTTTGCCATGCTCCCTTCACTGTGACCCAAAGTTCATTACTATTCCGGGGCTTTGAAGCTGCAACCACTTTTTTTTTACATTCGCCCAAAGATTCTCTATTGGATTGAGATCAGGTGATTAGGAAGACCAGTCCATAACGTTAATGTTGTTGATCCGAAACCATTCCTTAGCTTTTTTTGCTGGTATGCTTGGGGTCGTTGTCTTGTTGAAAGTCCCATTTCAGTGGCATTTCCTCCTCTGCGTAAGGCAGCATAGTTCCCTGCAGTATATTCACGTAAGCATGTTGATCCATCACACTATTTATGCGAAATATGGGACCTACACCATAGTAGGAGAAATAACCCCATACCATTATGCTGGATCCACCACTATGAATGCATTGAGTGACATTTGGAAAGAAACCGTTATATGAGAGAAAATGTTTTTTTCCTGGAAACTTTGGACAGAGCCTTCCCTACCAAAAATTATTTTAAAATTGTAAAGATTTGAAATTACTTGAATAAATGAGCAATAGATTACTCAAATTATACTAAAATAAACTGGGCAAATGCGAGTTGTACTCGCACGGCGAAGGTTCCGTCGCATAAATATTTGTTGATGGAAGCATTTTTGAATATCGGGCGAAGAATTAAAGTTATTTGAGTCAAATTTTCTTCTAACTTGAACCCAAATCAACCATTCATTACTACATGCGTGCATACAACCAAACAAACAGCCATCCTATACCTCTAAAAAAATGTATCTTAGACAGAAAATCCCTTCCATCATATCCAATCACTGCTCATGCCTGCGGTGTGTACATTGCTGTTGGGCATTTAGGGGTTGAAATGAATAGAATTTGAGAAGTAACACTCATCATCGTTTTGAGTCGTCGATCTTCTTCTTCTTCTTGGGGCGCTACAGTCCGAGGGGGACCTGGGCGTCACTAAACATGCCTTTCCAGTCTCCAGCCAGCACGATCTTTCGCCAACTGTCTCCAGTTTTGCACACCAAGCCGGCCGAGGTCTCCCTCGACTACGCCACCTTGTACGTGGACGTCCTCTGTTGCGCTGTCCCACAGGCTCAGAGTCGAAGACTCTTCGGGCCGGAGCTAAGTTGTCCATACGCTCTACATGGCCTAGCCGTCATAGGCGTTGGATCCGTAGATGCCTGGCTAGACTCATGTCGCTGTACAGCCCATACAGTTGGTGGTTGAATCTTCTCCTCCAAATGCCATCAACGCAAACAGGACCAAAGATCGCGCGCAGAACTTTTCTCTCGAAAAAACCAAGAGACTGTTCATCCGCTTGGTATTTGTCCATGCCTCTGCACCGTACAGCAGAACTGGGATGATCAAGGTCTTGTATAGAATCAGCTTAGTCTTCCTAGAGAGGACTCTACTACTCAATTGCCTTTTGAGCCAAAAAAAAACAGCGGTTGGCAAGAGTTATTCTGCGTTTGATCTCGGTACTGATGTTGTTTATACTGTTTACTGCAGAGCCGAGGTATACGAAGTCCTTTACTACCTCAAAGTTATGGCTCCCTATGCTGACGTTCTGGCCAAGTCGTTGATGTTGTGCGTCCTTCCTTGATGACAGCATATACTTGGTTTTGTTCTCGTTTACCGCCAGACCCATTTTAGCCGCTTCCGTTTCAATGCCAGCAAACGCATCATTGACGGCTGGCTGTATTCGCCCAATCACGTCGATGTCATCCACGTAGGTTAGCAGTTGAACAAACTTTTGAAAGATCATGCCTCTTGTGTTGGCCGGTCAGTTTTGCACGATCTTCTCAAGAACGATGTTAAAGAAATCACATCGTCGATCACAGCATGGAATTGTCATTGGTCAACGTCAACGTAGCAATTTTTTTCTATATTTCTAGTTTACAAAAAAATAAATAATTTTTGAAATCGTATAAAAAATTGTGTACTTTGCGTAGATTTATAAATGTAACCTCTAATTGGTGCACGAAAAAACAATTGCAAGTTTCAATATAATTACATATAGTGGCAAATAATTTTCTTCAATGACTGTGTAAAACAGTTCCTTCGCGTGGTTGTACACCTTGACGCGGTGCGAAGGCTTAGTAAAGGTCAAAGACTCTTGAGAATTTATTTTCTATGATGAGACCCGAAGCTAAGATGCAACCAGTCCCAATTCCTCCCTCTCCCTTCCTTCCTATCTTTCTCTCTCCCTCTCTCTTACTAAGCGAAGGCTTAGTAAAGGTCAAAGACTCTTGAGAATTTATTCTCTATGATGAGACCCGAAGCTAAGATGCAACCAGTCCCGATTCCTCCCTCTCCCTTTCTCTCTCCCTCTTCGGTGGGCCGGATCAAGGTGTCAACCGTTCCGTGCCGAGGATCAGCCTGGCTGGGGGACCACCCTAAACTAAAGCCCAGTCGCTAACGGAGTATCCGAAATACCTGGTGACCTTTCGGATCAATCAGCCTTAGCTGCGTATTGCGGATCTCTGCGCAGCCGGACCTTCCCTTCTCCGCCACTCGTGGGAACAAATGTCCTCTTCAAAAAAACCCCTTATTAAAAAAAATAAAAATGAGTCCGGTGCTCACTCACCGGCTCCCAGCGCCTCTAAAGGCCCTTCAGCTCCTGAAGTGCTGGCGACCAAGCCAATTTCGGCTAGGCTCGCCAATAGCCGCGTGGAGCCCGCCAGATCCATCTCGGATCCAAACAACGCCCGCAGTACCGCTGCCTCCTCAAAGGCCATTGGCCTTTCTACAAGGAAACACAGGGAGCGGAATACTGCAGCCCGGATTTTGGAGCGCTTTAGTGGTGTTCCTGCGGAGTCGCTTTCTGAGCAAAAGAAACGCTCGCTAGCTTGGGCAACCAAGGTAGCTAAAAGCATTGAAAGCGATAGCGCGAATGCCCCCGAGCCATCGACAGCTAAACGTGCCAGATCGGCCGACTCTTCAACCTCCGAGCCCAAAAGGTCAAAAACTGCCGGAGGATCCTCCAATGCCAATAGGCTCAATAGGCCGTATAGGTTGTCTTTGACTACCTCACTTACGCCGTAATAGACAAAAGCGACGTCGATGGCAGCATTTCGCCCTCCAATTGGAGGAAAATTGAACGAGGTTTGAACAACTTCTACCTCAGCCTTGTGCAGGAAAGCGGAGGCCTGGCACCTGTCGGGCTCGATGCTGGATGGTACCAAGGTAGAATTAAGTTGTTGTCCTTCGGGGACCTACGATCGGCGGATCTTTTCAGATCAGCCGTCCTTAAATTGGGGGAAGTATGGGAGGGGGCACGGCTTGATGTCGTGACTTAGGATAATATCCCTAGTAGGCCCAGGACTCGTGCCTGGTTACCGCTCATCCCCTCCGATGCTCCTACCATTCTCAAATTCATCCAGGTTTGCAACCCGGATCTTCCAACTCACGACTGGAAGATCGCGGAACTGGAGGATCCCAAAGGTGACACGCGAGCGGCTACTATTGTCATCAATAAGGAGTCGCTCGCCCCCCTCACGAAATCTAGTGGAGTCATTCATTATGGCTTCACTAGTGTAACTCTGAGGGTTTATAAAAAGGATGGGGAGGACTCTGCGATGGTTGATCACTCTCCCTTCACCTCATCGTCTGCTAAACCTGCCGGTAATACACCGGCCGCAGTCATTGAGGAGGAGGGGGGATGCTCGGCCGCGGTGGAGCCGTCTCCCTCCACCTCATCTTCCATCGCCAAAACGGGAGCTATCCCGTCAACCTCTTTGGCTCCCATGGAGGATGAGGGGGAGAGAGGGGGCACTCCAGATCCCTCACCAGATCCAGAGGCTCGAGATGAGGATGTTGATTGTATCAACTTCTCTGATCTCGAACTCACGAGTACCCCGCCTAATAGCCAAGACTCCCTTTTTGGGATCGACCTTGGCGATGAATTAAACACCACCTTGGTGGAAGGAGGACTACCCGATGGCGCTGCTTCGGATAGTCCAAATTAATCTCCACCATTCCATTTCGGCTTCGGCCGCTCTACTTCTCCGTCTCAACACCTACGGAGAAGATATTGTCCTAGTCCAAGAACCCTGGGTCGTCAATGATCTAGTGTGTGGACTCAGGACTCCTAACTACATTCTCTTCTTCATGAGAGATGGAGGTAAGCCCAGAACCTGCATTCTTGTGAAGAGCTCACTAAATGCCTTTCTTCTCTCCAATTATAGCGATCGAGATTCAGTCGCCGTTTGCCTAGAACTAGGCACAGAAAAAGTCTGGGTAATGTCGGCGTACATGGCACATGACCATGTTGAACCTCCCCCTCTACTACAATCAAGAGGACGATCGCTGATGCGGAGAGAGCTAAGACCGCGCTCATTCTGGGATGTGATGCAAACGCGCATCACACAATCTGGGGGAGCACGGACATCAACGATAGAGGTGAGTTCATTTTTGACTACATTCTAAACAACAATTGAGTAGTATGCAACTCAGGTTGCGAACCCACCTTTATTACAAAAAACAGACAGGAGGTGCTCGACATCACCCTGACTTCTGACTCTATTGCTGACAGCATCAAAAACTGGAAGGTCTCTCGTGACCACTCCTTCTCTGATCGTCGCTATATCACCTTCGATGTAGTAAGATCGCCTCGTTCACAAATATCTTTCAGAAATCACCGAAAGACCAACTGGGATAAATACAGAGAAACTGTATCGGCAATCTTAACTGATACACCTTGTCCATCCCCAACTTTCCTGCCGACCTTGACACTTCTGTGGAGAGGCTCACAAAAATCCTTAACCACGCACTGTCTATTTCCTGCCCTATCAGCAAGCCTAAGGGCAAGTCGAAACCACCATGGTGGAATCGGGAACTGGACAAGTTGCGCAAGGAAAGCAGGAGATCTTTTAACAAAGCGAAACGCACCCGAGATGCTGTTGATTGGGAAACCTACAAAAGTTCTCTCAACACCTTCAAAATTGAACTAAGAAGAGCCAAGCGTGTGTCTTGGAGACTCTTCTGCGGCAAAATTGAAGAAGTTTCTGAAGCCTCCAGGCTGAGGAAAGTTTTAGCATCGCTCCCGAAAGCACCCAGCTTTCTACAAAAATCGGATGGTACCTGGACATCTTCCAGTCTAGACACCCTAAACCTTCTTGTGGACACCCACTTCCCGGGAAGTCTAGCTGCTAGATCAATCTGTCCTGGCAGTACACAAACCAGATCCTCTTGTAGCCCTCTTAAAATAGACAGTGCATCTGTCAAGTGGGCACTAAATAATTTTAAACCATATAAATCAGCTGGTCCTGATTGCATTATACCTGCAGAGCTCCAAGCAGTTGCAGATCTCATTCTCCCCTGGCTGACAAGCATCTTCCAAGCTTGTCTAGATTTAGGATATGTCCCAAGGTCTTGGAAGGAGGTTACAGTAATCTTCATTCCCAAGGCCGGCAAATCCTCACATAACAAGCCTAACGACCTTAGACCTATCAGCCTCTCTTCTTTTCTCCTAAAGACACTTGAGAAGCTGATTGATCACCACATCAGAAGCAGTATTGCGTCTGGCAGACTCTCGCATGCTCAACATGCGTACAATAAGGGTAAGTCAGTGGAGACAGCTCTACACACCCTCATAGGTACGATTGAAAAATCACTAAAATACAAGGAATTTACCCTGGTAGCTTTCCTTGACATTGAAGGAGCCTTTAACAACATCACTCCCGAGGCAATTACCTTAGCGCTTAACAATCTCGGTATTGAAAAGTCCCTTGTGGCTTTTATTCACCAGCTACTGGTTAGCAGAGTAATAAACTCTAAACTCGGTGAATCCAATGTCCGCAGAACAGTTAATAGAGGAACTCCGCAAGGTGGTGTACTCTCTCCTCTTCTATGGAATGTTGTGGTCAATGAACTGCTACTGAACTTAGAGGAGGTAGGATGCAGGGTGATTGCCTATGCGGATGATGTTGCTATTGCAGTTTCCGGAAAATTTGTCTCGACACTAAGGGACATCATGCAGCATGCCTTCCATAGACTAACCTCATGGACCAGTGCATGCGATCTTGGAGTTAATCCGCAAAAAACGGAAGGTAGGTAGGTAGGTAAAAGTGGCGGTGGACATACAGATCCTGTTTTCGCACCCAATTAGCGCCATGAAAGCGCCGTTTTGATACCACATCCTATGGGATACCTATTTTGTGAGATGAGGGTGAAAAAGAGTGTGTATTCACTCAGATTAGCCTAATTTTGAAACCACTTCGTGGAATTTATGAAGGCTAGCAGGCTGTGAATGTTTGCTTCTGAGAGATTTTTAGGGGTGTTGAAGAAGGCTTTGCCCAGAGTGCGTTGCCTGACTCTAGCTAGAGCCGGACATTTGCACAGAAAGTGCTCGGGGGTTTCTGACTCAGTTTCCACCCGGCAGCTGCGGCAGTGTGAGTTGAATGGTATGCCTAGTCTTTCAGCATGCCTGCCAACAGCCCAGTGTCCAGTGCAGACCGCTGTGATTCTGGATATATTTCTTCTACTGTTGTTAAGCAGGTCTTTTGTTTTCTTTTTTTTGAAGTTGGGCCATAAACTTCTGGATAGAACACATGTTTCCAGCTTGGTCCATCTTTCGTTGGCGATCTTGAGGAAGTGATTGTAGATGTTGTTTTTTACGAAGCCTAGTGGAGCCTGGACTTGTTCCACAACGAGACTATCGAGTTTGGATCCTTGTCTGGCTAGCTCGTCTGCTGCTTCGTTTCCTATTATACCCGTGTGCCCGGGAACCCAGATCAAAGAGACCGGGCTCCGTTCACCTATAATGGATAGTTCCTTGCAGCAGCAATCCACTAGTTTAGACGTTGTGGTTATGGATGTTAGAGCCTTGATAGCAGCTTGACTATCTGAAAAGATTGCTATCCGCTGTGTTGGTTCTGTTTTGTTTTTAATTTCAAGACACGCATCATATATTGCAAGCACTTCTGCCTGAAAAATGCTTGCAAAGCTTGGTAGCTTGAGTGACTTTGATATCTTAAGAGCTTCGGAGAAGATTCCAGCGCCCACTCCAGAGTCCATCTTCGAACCGTCTGTGAAGATGGCTATGTCATGGTTTTGGAAGACTCTATCGCTTTTCCACTCAGTTCTGGTTGGAAAAAAAGCCCTATAGTTTTTCTTGAAATTTAGCTTTGGGATGAGGTACTCAGTATGACTCAGTATCGCCTGTTGTGGTAGTGAGTTAAGGATGTTACCATGTCCATAAGTTCTGCTATTCCAGCAGTTTGACTCTCTGAGTCTAAGTGCACTACATGTGGCCATGAACATTGCGTGTAGATCTGGAGGTAGAAGGTGCAAAATAACTGTAAGCGCATCTGTGGCAGTCGTTCTTAAGGCGCCAGTGACACCTATACATGCAGTTCTTTGTACCTTGTTCAGTTTTGTAATATTGTATGCTTTGGCTAAAGCTGGCCACCAGACTAAGGAGCCGTAGGTAAGAATAGGACGTATTACTGCAGTATACATCCAAAGTGTTACCTTCGGTCGAAGTCCCCAGCTTTTGCCAAGAGTTTTGTTGCAAGCGTATAAGGCTATGCATGCCTTTTTACCTCTGCTCTATGTTAGTTTTCTAATTTAGTTTTGGGTCAAGAATAGTGCCTAAGTACCTGGCAGTTGAAGACAGAGTGAGGGTTTGATTGGCTAGTCTAGGAAGGGGAAAGTTTGGTATTTTGGTTTTCGTCGTAAAAAGCATCAGTTCGGTTTTGCTTGGGTTCGTATTTAGGCCACAACTGGTAGCCCATCTATTAACCTTTTGCAACGCCCCCTCCATGATTTCACTAATCACTGAGAGAAACTGGCCTGATACTAAAATCACAACGTCGTCCGCATACGCAACAACTTTGATTCCTTCCCGGTCTAGCTCTTCTAATAGGTTGTTAATGACTAGTATCCATAACAATGGGGAAATAACCCCTCCCTGAGGAGTTCCCCTAGTTACATACTTTGTTTGTTGGCTATTTCCTAGCGTGGATTGTATAATTCTAGTTTTGAGCATAGAGACTATCCATTTTACTAGCATCTCCTCTACCCCCTGGGCGATAAGAGATTCTTGGATAGCTTCTGTGTGGACGTTATTGAAGGCCCCTTCTATGTCTAGAAAGGCGGCCATGGTATATTGTCTGTAGTGAATGGTTTTCTCAATGATGCCGACCACCTCGTGCAGAGCTGTATCAGTGGATTTACCCTTGATGTAGGCATGTTGAGATTTGGAGAGAGACTTCCCCTCTAGCTTGAGCCTGATGTGTGTATCTATAATGCGTTCCAGGGCATGAAAGACGATAGGCTGATTGGTCTGA
Organism: Myathropa florea; assembly: GCA_930367185.1. Taxonomy (NCBI): domain Eukaryota; kingdom Metazoa; phylum Arthropoda; class Insecta; order Diptera; family Syrphidae; genus Myathropa; species Myathropa florea. Next base: position 68,374,494 of record OV884003.1, on the reverse strand, counting down.
AATCCTTCGCGGTTTCATGAACCCGACGGCCTATTTTTGGTATGAAGACTACTCGAACCCGTCTCCACGACTGGGGAATATAATTGAGTAGTAAACAGTTTTTGTACATTGCTTTGAGCCAAGGGGTTGCTACATCTTGTAGCTTTTGTAGCATTATGGGTAAGATATTATCAGGGCCAGGGGACTTGTAGGGAGAAAAACTATTGACCGACCAGATAATTTTTCTTCTGTAATTATCGGATCGATTTCTACTATGTATGTTGGCAGTGGTTCCTGTTGATGGTTGACCTCACAATGATCTTTACACCCAGGAAAGTGTGTAAGTAAGAGTGTATCTAGGGATTCTTTTGAGGATTCAGTCCAGGTTCCATCCTATCTCTTAAGGAGAGAGGGATTGGAATGTTCTTTGGACAGAATTTTGCTGAGCCTCGAAGAGTCCTTGATGTTGTCGATTGATTCACAGAAATCCTTCCAAGATTGCTTCTTTGCTATGCTTATGGATTTTTTGTAGATTTTTAAGCAGTCTTTATATGGTGTCCAGAAATTATATTTATGGCAGATATTAAAGATGACCCTGGTCATCTTTCTAAGGTTAGAGAGGTCTTCTGTCCACCAAGGAGGAAGTTTCTTCTTGCCTCGTTTGATTGGACACGATATTTTAAAGGATGTGTTGAGCGCTTTCTCGAAAACTTCTGTTGTTTTCTCCAACTCACTAATATTGCTTATATTGGAGAGCGGTGTTCCACAAAGTTTTTTCTTGGCAATCATAACGAACTTTTGCCAGTCTGCGCATTTGGGATTTCTGTGTGGTACCTGGATATGGGTCTTCAGATTGATATTGAAGATAATCAATTTATGATCCGAGAAGGAGTTAGAATTGGATACTCTCCAACTGTCTATCTGAGAATCGTTAAGGTTAAGGCTAAGTGTAACATCTAAAACTTCCTCCCAACCCCTGAAGTTTTCCGAGCTGGGAAAAGTGAAAGTGGGAGTGGAGCCGGTATTACATACACTTATATTATTTATTATGATAAAATCAAACAATGACTCACCTCTTTCGTTGATTTCTGAGCTTCCCCATAGCGTATGTCTGGCATTGGCGTCGCAGCCCATCAGAAGGTGTGTCTTCCGGTGGTGTCTCACGATCGTGTGCCATGTATGTCGATGCTATCAGAAGCGAGCTTTCCACAGCTTCAAGTCTGACGACAGTTTGGTCGGATGAGCTTAAGTTAGGACAGAGGAAAGCGTTAAGATGTTTCTTAATTAGAGTACACGTTCTAGGCTTACCATCGTTATTTAGGTAGAAGATGTTGTACTTGTTGTCTTTGAGCCCTGAGATTTTTGAACACCTAGTCCATGGCTCCTGCACTATCCCGATGTCGAAATCCTCTTCCTTGAGGAACATCAACAGATTGTCTGAAGCACATTTAGAGTGCTGCAGATTAATCTGTACGACTTTTAACATCGGGAATAGGTGGGTCTAAGTTTGTAGGGTCAATCGCCATACCCTCGAACAGCTTGTCCGCGGCGTCGACATCGTCTGTGTCATCACCTGGGTTTGACGATTGGAATATCTTTAGTTTAGCGTATCTTACGCCAAAACGTAACTTGTTGTCGGCCTTCGCTAAGCTTGGAAGGCACTCCTCATTTATGGACAATAAGTAGGTCATTCTGTTGTTCTGAGGAGGTTCCGATTTGAGTACCGCCCAGTTGTCCATGTTGATACTGGGATTATGAATTTGTAGACATTTGAGAAGCTTCTCACTGTCCAATTTCATTTTCGGTAACCAAATGCGAGCTCTCGGTCTCCTGGGGATTTCCTTCGCTGGGATGAGTCTGAGGCTCAGACCTTCCCATTCATTGCTGATCTTAGCAATGCATGCGAAGAGGAAATCCTTGGAGAATTGGTCCTCGCATTTAAAAACCCTATAACCTCTAACGACTTCGGCTGAGTCGTATCCAGGTAGGGACTTGTCTTTCGAGTTGAGGAGATGATCTATGACCAACTCGGACAACCTGCTTTCTATTTCGCTCCAGGTTTCAAGGACCTTCTTTGCGTTTGCAGGCAGCTTGTCCGCTAACGCGACCTGAAGATGGTCCCTTACTACCTCGCTCATGGAGCGCTTTGCAGTTTCACTGCTGCTTGAAGGCAGGTTGGTATTCTCACTTCCTTTGCTTCTTTTCGGAGCCGAACTGATCTCATCTCGAGATCTATTTCGTTTGGAAGACGTTGTTGGTGCTTGCGGTTGTCGTATCTTTTTTCTCCGCCATGTACCTAATGTATTCTTCCACTATGGCTTGGTACTTTGGCTTATCCTTGGAATCCTGCTCCACTACAATACCGGCTGCTTCGTTTTTAGCAATCTTGCTTAAAATGAAGATAGCCTCCTGGTATTGAAGTTTCTGCTGGGTTCCAGGAGATTTGTACTTCTTTCGCTTCTGGTCGCTATGGCTGGCAACCTTGGCGTCTGAGTTTTGGGTTGAGGCAGGGTGAGACTTCGCAGCTGTACTATGGCAGGTACTGCTGGAGTCTGTTGGGGGGATAGTCTCCTGGCTGGAGGCTAAAAGCTCGTCTTCCGACGATGGGCCGATTGGCTCATTCGCTTCTTTATGTTTTTTATTTTTTATTTGTTTGTTCATTTTTTTTTTTTTGGTTAGGGTCCCACGAGTACCGCGAGAATTAATGGGGTCCACCATACCAGAGCTCCGGATTAGTATGGTAAGGCTAGATTTAAATGAGGCCTCGCCTGTGCACCTCAAGTCCTCAAGCTAACGACTAGTCAGCCCACTAGCCATGCATCCCTCGGCGCTTGATGTTCCACCTTGGATAGGGTGGAAACGGAACTAATACTCTTCACGAGGAAATATAAAATTCCCCCCTTTGACCCTCCCTCATTGTGTGGCGTAAAACTTACGCTCACAGATAAGGCCAAATTCCTGGGTCTCATCATAGATCGTAAACTAAGCTGGAAGTCCAACATCATGGAGCGTATCAAGAAAGCCACCACTGCGCTCTATTGCTGCAAAAAAGCAATCGGATGTAAATGGGGCCTTCAGCCTAGAATAGCATACTGGCTGTACACAGTCGTAGTCAGACCAATCCTACTCTATGGAGTCTCAGTATGGTGGACAGCTCTTGGCACAGCCGTCAACCGCAACCTTCTTAACCGCGTGCAAAGAACTGCAAGTATATGCATCAGTGGAGTGCTAAGGACGACACCATCCGAAGCATTAAATATTCTACTGTATCTCCCTCCACTTGACTTGTTTGCCAGACAAGTAGCAGCCTGCACAGCGGTAAGACTTAGAACACTACACCTGTGGAATAACCACCATACGGGTCATTCCACCATTCTAGATAACCTCGAGTTTCTACCGAACGACACCGACCTCATACTGCCTCATCTTGTCTTTGAGAAAAACTTCTCTACCAGCATACCCTCCAGGTCAGACTGGAAGTCTGATACTCAGACGCTGGACGGTCCTCTGCGTATTTTCACAGATGGATCCAAGACGGACGAGGGAGTAGGAATAGGTGTCTACTCCAAGGATCTCAATTTTAGTATATCCCTCCACCTTCCAGAATATTGTAGCGTTTTCCAGGCTGAGACAATGGCAATAAAAGAAGCTCTGTCTTGGCTCAAGAACAACGTGATATCCAAGAAGGACATCACCATCTGTTCAGACAGCCAGGCAGCAATCAAATCCCTGAACTCGGTCACTTTTCTCTCTAAGACCTCCCTAAATTGCCGCCTATCTCTTAACGAGATGGCTGAGCATTTTAACATTCACCTCATGTGGGTGCTGGGACATAGTGACATTCCAGGGAATTGTGAAGCTGATTATCTCGCCAGGAGCGGTACGATCTCCACAAACCTCCCTAGTGGGGATCTTCCGCCTACGCCATTCGCTACAGCCAAACTTCTTTTAAAGAATCATACCATTAAAAGCACCAACTCAAGATGATCAGATGGCACTACGTGCCTCATTACAAAGCAAATCTGGCCTAAACTTGATCTAAAACGTTCACTCTATCTTCTTAGAATGAACAGGTCATCCCTAAGGATTCTCATTGGCGTTATCACAGGACACTGTGCCATTGGCACTCACGCCTCAAGAATGGGACTCCCTCATAATGATTTCTGCAGAAATCTTCAGAAGCTGCAGAGACGAAGAAGAAGAAGAAAGCATAACGCATCTTCTCTGCACTTGTAGCGCTCTCTCCTCTCGCAGGATGAAACACCTTGGAGCCTACTTCTTTAACGACTTGAGCGAATTGCACAACGTCGGCATCAATCAATTAAAGAGCTTCGTTGAAAGCGCTAAATGGTTTTTCGGATAAAGGAACACAAGATCCGCGTGGTATCACAATGGGCCTAATTTGGCCTAAGTGTGACTGTTTTCTACAGTCAGCCACTTCAACCTAACCTAACCTTAAACAGTTGGCATTAGTTCAATTTAAATACTAAATTAATTGAAAATTTAATGAATTAATTGTACGTATGAAGCTGATATTTCAATCGTCGGGTACGCTTTCGTTTTGACAAATTTTACAAATCTTTGACGTTAGGCAAAAAGGTCTTAAATCGGAAACTGCAGTTTTTCGTAAAACCAAATTGAAAATAGATTCATTATTTGCAAATCGGGATTAAATGTATTCGAAAAAAAACTGGGCAAGTACGAGTTGAACTCGCACAGGGAAAGTCGCATAATATTGATGGATGATTTCTGAATATCAAACGACATTGTCAAACTATTTAAGTTGAATTTTCTTCTAACTTCAACCCAAATCAACCCTTTATTCATACATTCATAGATCCAATCAAACAATCATTCATCCATACACATATCTATACCTCTATCCAAGTTTATCCAACACAGAAAATCCCTTCCATCATACACATACCTAATCACTGCTCATGCCTGCGGTGTGCGTCTTCATTTCTGTTGGGCATTTAGGGATGAGATCGAAAAGATAACACTCATCAACGAATAGAGTGGCCCAACACAGCAGTAAATTATGTGTGAAAATGAAAATTGTGATCATTTTAAATCTTAGATATCTCAAAATTTCAACATAAATCGATATTTTGAAATTTATCATTTCTTAATGCTTACATTGATGTCTTCAAAACTGCGTTTTCAGATCTTTAAAATTCGCATGTCGATGATTGACCGTTTTTGGCCAATATCTCCAAAACCATTAGGGCCAGAGTGCTCGGAATGGTTTTAAATGAAAGTACTCAATGAAGCCAAGTTTTTGTGATTTTTTCAGATTTTTAAACACTTTGGTTTAGAAATAGCAGGAAGGGAAAGTATTAAAAAAACTTTGGGGCTCCATATTTTCCAAACGGTATTTTGGATAAAAAAGTGTTGAAAGGAATCTCCACCTCATTTCGAAAGATCTGTCGATTGATATATATTTCGATGGGGTGCGACAATTTTTCAAAATTAATGTCAACTTCACCTGTACTGGAGCCACCAGTAATGGAGCCACTGGAGTAATGGTCCCACTTTTTAAAATCGCTGCATAGGCAATGACATCTAAGTCTGAAGTAATAATTAATAATTCCAAAATTTCATGCCGATATCTTCATAAACTTCGGATATAAAAAAGTGTGACAGACACGACGGACGGACGGACGGACACACCGAAATTATAAAGGTTCCGTTTTTGTAGACGAACCTTAAAAATATACTTCGGAAAGCAACACTGCTATTATTTTGACCGCAACTGTACGTCTCTTAATCTCCTCTCTCCCACCATTATCCATCATCTACCCCTGCCCCCATCTCTTTTCCGTCGTATATGTCACAACCCATTGCTTCTACCTCTTGCCTTGCCCACTCACTCATACTCACGTTTAAGTGGTGACTTGGATACCCGAGTACCCGGTAAAATGCAGAATTGGGTATTACCCGGGTAAAATCAAGAGCCCTATGACATACTTTTATGTTAATCATTTACATTGTTGAGCAATTTTCAGGAAACAAACAAAATAAAAGGTTAGTAGTGCCTTTTATCTTCCATAAACTAAAACATAAAACATAAACATAAACACCATCAACTATCCAAATTATTCCTTTTAATTTGAATAAATGGTACCCTCTATGGCTTGGAAGATTCTCTTGATGACACCGCAACACAATACAGTCAATCCAATTACTCTTTCCTTCTAGTCGGCTGTCCCTTCCAATTCAAATTTAAAAAGCTTTAGCCACGAAACTAGAAAAGGGAAAAATTAATACACGAAGGAAGACTGCCGGCATGCGATCCAATGCTAACTACAATCGTGATCTATTGACAGCATAAAAGTATAATTTTATAAGGACGTACATATCACTTTTACATATTTACTTTAAAGCACATATGTACCTCAAATTAAATTAAATGAAACGAAGCGTAAAGGATACAAATAATAACTGCAAAAACGAGAACCAAATTCAAAACCCTTAAGTAAGCAGAGTACACAAAACAGTTATATGCTAGATATTCCAATGAGATTCGATCCTCCATTCTGTGTACTTTAACTCATGCACTGAGAGTACATAACTTTTCTTAAAAACCTGCAGAAAAAAACCCAGTATTTTGATTCATTTTTGAACTGTTTTGGTTCCGTTTTTGGTCAATACCACAACATCCACTGGGTTACCATTGTTCCTTGTTTCGTCTTATAACAAAACAGTTTTGACATAAACATGACATCAGATTGTGTGAATATCTCATGATCCCATGCGTGTAGCTCTCTGGTGACATCTGCTCACTCGGCTACAATCTTGGAGTCCTGGTTGAAATTTATTGCGTGTTTGAGAGGGGTTAATTCCAGTCTGTTTTATGGAAACCATAGTACGGGATATATTTACGGTTGAGTCACTTGAGACGGTTGTCCTTTCTAGTCATTCGATAGTCTCTTGTTTTCGGCTTGGTGTCGAATGTTATTTCAATGTATTCGCAGTGTTTATTTGGGTTTGGTGTTTGTTGTATTTTGAAGACGCGCTTGGGGAACTCAAAGACATACTTACATATATCCTGACATTGTTTACTTCGAATGTTTTTTTTGAAGGACTTTTCACCCCAGAAACAATCTGGGCAAATTCAAATAGAGGATTTAAATTGAAACGTTTCGGATATGTTTCGGTAAACTTGGAATGGAAAAGTTTGCCTGATACCCCTGGGGGAGATTGCACGCTTTTACATTTTACTTCAAAAGGGACTTAGATGGTATTGAATGACACTGTTTGTGAAGAGGAAGGGAAAAGCATCGTAAAGTAATGGTACAAGACGTCATAACTTAAGATAGATAGAGCCATTTCGTCGCAAAACAGCCAACCGACAAACATGTTTGGATGATAGAACAGAAACACAGGATTTCTTTTGGGCAATTGGTTTTCATATGACATGGTGTGTGAAGGACAGTGATAAATTGAGATTGTTTTTAAAGATGAGGAATTTGTGATATTTAGAAGAGTGTTGAAAAGCCAAAGGACTGATTGCAAGTACTCACTAAAATGTCCCTTATCTCAAGCAGCTAGGTACATATTTCCGAACTATAATTTACTGCTGTTACAATGTAAAATATGTCGATTGAATGGCGCAGTTGGTTAAGTGCCTGCCCAAAGTTAGAGGGGTTCCAGATTCGAGTTCCAGTGAAAGCTAAGTTAATAATATAATATAATAATGGCGGCGCTACAGTCCGAGGTGGACCTGGGCCTAGCTTCTCAGCAACCACTCGTGTTGTGCGTGCTATTGTTCTCTCACGAGCGGAGGGGACCTACAGTTTAATGCCGACTCTGAACGGCGAGATTGAGAAGCTTTCTTCTAGACAGTTATGCTCTTTGAGCATTGTCAGTGACTCGAAAGAGGTGGAGCCGTGAAAAAATGTTTGATGTTTTTTTTTTTTTTCGAGATTCGAACTGACGACCTCGAGCGTAGGAGTCGACGCATCTACCCACGACGCCCACAGCTAAGTTAATACATACGCTTTTATCCGGTTTTTCAAATCTGGTTCAGGCACCATTTGCCGTTGGGATCAAATGAACGGCACTATCACTGGAGCGGTCGATCAGTGGTAGTAATCTGACTGTGGGCATCACAATGGACTAACATGGTCTAAGTGTGCTGGTGAATTCACTAACAGATCCCTTACATAACCTAACTTAAATAATTTCCAAGAGTCCAAGTAACTTGAATACCAATAACTCTGTAATTGTTGGTGTATCTCCATTACAGCTCATCATAATAATTTCGATTAGATAACAAAATATTAAAATGACAACTATGTTATCATCACTAATGTACTTCCACTCCCCGCTTACGCTTAATTCTATAACGTTCCTAAAATAATGAAACTACTAATACTACTAAAATTAACAGTAAGAGAGATTTTAATTAATTGGATGCCAGCACATGTTTACTTCCACCGGCACTGAATTTTTGTATCCCCTAAAGAATATCGATTTCTACCGAACAAAACACAATTTTACTTGTCACAATAAGACAAATGGCATCTAATTGATACGCAAATGTGGTTGACTTTCATGTACAAAGCTCAATTTTGTCTGGAACACACGATGTGAATCAAAAAAGAGAGAAAATGCTAAACAAATTTGCATGCATGGTTATAACAAACGGGAAAACTCTTGGAAAATATTTGCCACCTATGATAACATGAACTAATGCTGTGATTAACATCTGCGGATGATTGGCACCCGAATTCTGCCTGCTAATTGATTGTGGCAGCTAACCTTTGGGGTTGAGATGCTTAATATCTTTTTAGGAGCTTTCGGTTTGTATTTTAGTAAGGACAATGTTCTTAGCTCATTAAGTCCCCGAACGATCGAGTTTGTTTTGAGTTTCTTTTGAAATGTGGTGCTTTTATCACGCCACATTCTGCTGGAATTTAAGCTAAGTCTTAATTAACTTAACTTATCAGTTGTCTTATGTTATAATTTTGATCAATTATCTTTTTTCTTGATCATTGTGTTAATTTGCGTTTTGTTTTAATACAAAATATTAAAAGTTATCTTCCGGTATTCTGACTAATGGTTTGAGTGCTGGAGGCAAACAACTGCAATACTTGGCAGGCCACAATAGTGCTCTGGAAGCATACACAATATTGCAGAAGGAAACATACATTTATCATAGTTTCACCGAAATTCCTTGAAAATAATACACTAAGACTTAGTCAGTTTGCCAATTTCAGCTAAGAAATATGTTTTATATCTTCTATATTTCCGAATCTGAACTGAAAATCCAATGTTTAAAACACTCAATTTTTAAAATTCGATGGTTTTTGTTTTTCTTTTTAACGCCAATAGCTCCAAAACTATTACAGCCAGAACACTCGAAATAATTTTGATCACAAGTTCTTATCAAGGCCAATTAGGTGGCTAATTTGTCACATTTTAGTGGCTTTTGTTTGAAAAATAGACTTATGAGACCCAATATTACCCAAAAGGGCCCTTCAAAACTAAAAGTGAAACATGGAAAATCTATTTTATTTTGAAAACCAATTCAACGAATGGCGCCGTATCATAGTGGGTATCTATCGAGTCTAGGTTCAATTCCAAGCACAGAAAAAAATTAGTTTCAAATTTCATGGCTCCACTTGTTTTGAGTCGCTGAAAATGCTCAAAGATATTTATTAATTTCGATTTTTAATTTTAGAACAAAATTACAAATCTAATATATCATTTCCTTTTGCATAACTCGCTGCTTCGAAACTTGTATCCCTCTCCCATTATCTATATGCAAGAAGAACCCGTGCGAAGGTAGAGGAAGAGAGATAATGTGTCAAGAAGAACCTGAGCCAAGGTAGAGAGAGAGGGACAATATGTCACTTACCATGGTCCTTTAGAGCGAACTCAGTTGCGACAGTACCCACATTTTCTCACTCCATCCGTTTGATTAATATAATAATAATCTACTACAATATATATAAATTATATGGTTAGGTGTGAGAAATCTCCAAACTAGGAACTCTGGAGCTGTTTAGATTGGGAAACAACGCTCCGAGTAATTGAATCGTATATCTGGCATCAGCCACTTTACACCACACGCTAAATACGCCCAAGGAACATGGTATCCACTTTTTTATCGAAACTCTTGTTCTATGTCTAGATTCTTGAGACTTGATGGTAATTAGCAGAATTTCTTGTGCTCTCTTTCTTAAAATTCAATCATGCGATAATGAGTTCTGTTGGCGAATTATTTTGTCACAAAATTAGTCGTCACATTAACTGATACAATTTTCTTTATGTGCCTTTAAGAAATTTGCCTACGATTTACGAATTCTTGCCAAAGCGGAAGCAAATCTGTCGTTCCATATTGACTTAGAACTTGGAACGTCTTGAGTTCAGAAATTTTAAGCTTAAACTTCCAGAAGTGAATATAACGAATATTTTACCCGAAATGTATTTCTAGTAATCAAGGACTGCTAAAAATACAATATATTCGATTAATTTTATTATTAACTTTATTAATTTATTAATTAAATTTAACTTTATTATTAACTTTTTTAATTAAAAACTTTTACTTCATTTCTATGTGCATATAATAATCATGATACTTATTCTTAGAATGCCCAAGGCCTCTTGGCGTCCATATTCGGCTCTGGTTATTAATACTTCTTAGAAGATTTTCCATTCAGGTAATCACTCGTAAAAAATTGCAAGCAGATAATTGAATGAGCAAATATAACATCTCGCATGAACTCGAATGAAAATTTGTGATTGATCACAAATAGGTGACAGGCTGTTGTAGATAAGTCGCAGATATGATTACGCCACAATAGAATTTCCATCTGAAAAATCGAATAAAAATCATACATAGACATTTATTTTCAATATCATTAGAGGCTGGTCAACATTTAAATGAACTGTAAGTTGCAACAATATTCTTGGCCAGTCAATTTCTTTCTGTGTCATATCTAGCTTTAATTCACTTAAATAGAGAAAATATTTTTGAACTATATGAGACCTGACATCTGTATGAGAACTATTGTACTTCCATTTAATTGTGATTAGGTACAGGACACGTAGAAATATATCAAAATGGATTTTTGTTTTAACTTAAATAACACTTTGAACCATTTCCGGAGAAAAAGAAGCTTTATGATATTTTATCGAAATACTCTTAAAACTCGTTAGAACTCCAATAACCGGCAACGTTTAATATCCTCTAATTCTGTTAAGCAAGTATTTTATAGATATTCACCTTATTTTCCTGAGACACTTCTAATATCCGGAACAATGGCACACTCATTCAGATCTAACAAAATTTGAAATTTGTAAAAAGCAATCGGTAAATTAATTTTTCTTTTTGAGAACACCATCCTCTTATTGGCATTCGAAATATCGAACATGTAAAAAATGAATTAAAGTATTAACCAGCTAAAAATAATTTGTTGTTCAATTTCGTTTAATTTTCTAATAACTAAAAATCATTTATCCGGAAGACCGTTGCCGAGCATTCCAAATAAAAGAGTTTTTATTGTATTTTAAAAGCATATAGTTAATTAAAAAATCCTATTGGATTTAATTATGGATCCGAATATCCATTTCAGTTTTTTTTAAGTTTAAATTTATTAACTTTATGCATTTATGTACTATCATTTAAATAACATACGGAACAAATGCTTTCAGTTTCTTTATACAATGGAGCGAGGTACATAAAGGAGGACTATTGTACCTATAATAATAATACTGGGGCGTTACAGTCCGAGGTGAACCTGGGCCTAGCCTCTCAGCAACCACTCGTGTTGTGCGTGCTATTGTTCTCTCACAAGTACAGGGGACCTACAGTTTAATGCCGATTTCGAACGGCGAGATTGAGAAGCTTTTCTAGATAGTTATAGGCTCTTTCAGCATGGTCAGTGATTCGAAAGAGGTGGAGCGGTGAGCAATTTTTTTTAAGAAGTTGTTTGTCGAAGCTGTGTTTTGAGCCTAGGCTTGAAAGTCTTTTTGTACCAAATAAGCCAAGAGTATTAATAAATTTTGTTAAAATTATAATATTCCCTTGCCAGTAATTCTTTTATACTCACTTGTTGTTGAACTTGAATATCTTCACTCAAGTTTCTCTGAACGAATAAATACAATTTCTCTCGAAAAATCCTTTCTGTTTTCACGACAGATTCTGCAAGATGTCCGTTAAGAAATATGGTATACGAGGCCCAACTTCCTCTCGTAAATGTCCAGAACACTTCACAAATAGTAAGCAAAAGCGTAGTTCGTTTTTGTATATATTTTAAGAGATATAGACGCCGGAAAAGCAGATAAATGTAATAGATATCTCCAAAGAAACCTAAATAACAGCACATATGTAGAATCGTGAACAGTTTGTTCAATTTGTCCTTCAATTGATGGATTTGAAGTGAAATGGATATCATTTTCATAACATGTTTTCTCACTAAACGTGTGTCTTTTATTATATTTAAATTGTTCAGTAAACCATTCATTTTTAAATAAAACCCGATAAGAACTAGGTTCCCGTGTATATAAGCCCAGTTGGTGAGTTCCATTGTCATTATTCCAAACAATGATAGTACGTTAGCGGTCATCGACAGAGCAATTCCTTTTGTAGGTGAATGGCCCAGTCCAACAATAAGGAAAATTATGAGCTTAATTCTGAAAAATTTCTGGAAGCTGGTCGGGAAATAGAGCTCTGAGTTTGTAATTTTTTTGATTTTTTCGAAAATCCCAACCATTTTGTTTAGAATTGGTATGATAACGTGCTTTCTGTTTATATAACTGGTTGTTAACAGAAATGTATTAAAGAAAAACCAGTTAATTCGTCCATCAATGAGACGGCCTTCCATTTCATGGCTATTATATTGTTTTGGACGTTTATGATGAAACAGGAGAATTAAGTGAAGTATTACCATGAAAGCACTTAAAAAGCGATATACATGCACCATTTGTTTTGAACCACATTTATGGTCAGAGATTTTGAATATTTTTTTCGAACTATTGTAGCTCACATTCACCAATCTGACAAATTGAAATGCCTTTAAGAGGATTCTAAGATTCCAGTAACAATTGGTTTGCGCTTCGAAATGCGACATTTTATGCAAGATAAAAGGTACTACTAACTTTTCATTTTTTTGTTTCCGGAAAATAGCTACCGCTCCCCATAACAATGGTGTGAATATTTCATATATATAGTATTAATGTAGGACGGGACATTTTGACTGCACATTAAGATAATAATGGCACTTGTATTAATTTGTAGGATATTGCTATAATGACAATATCGGAATTAGCTACGAATACTGGCGGACTATACATTTTTATGCACATACATACATTTGTATATGATTGATAATTATTAATTGCAATACAAGTAGACACATAAAAAAGGCACAAATGAAACCCTGAAATTATCTATCGACGTTGCAAAGGTCGATTTTCTTATATTGTTGTTCTTATATTATAGTTCATTTCCCAGATAATAGCGGACTAAAAACAAAAATTAGTAAGTTAGGTTAGTAATTACAGACAAAAGCAAAAGAGTTACATAATTGAATGATAAGTTCAGTATTGTACACACCTATGTAGCTAGTATTATTTTATAAGATTGTATCTTAAAATATCAGCTTAACTAAATAAATGAATAAAATAAAAAAATAAAAAATAAAATAAGTTAAACCTCTTATCGGTCGAATTCGCCACTACAAAGTATGAATTAGTTAACTCTCTCTATACCAATCACTAAGTATGTATGTTCTGATGCAAAGCAGCTGTTTGCGCTATGATAACCGTCTGATTGTAGTGCATTAAATATAATTATAATGCTAGGGATTAACTCAAGCTTTGTAAAAATAGTTACCTGAAAACATTGTAATGAGGTTTAGCAACAATGTAAATGATAAACATAAAAGTATGATAAATAAAAATAAAATGGGTGTAACAATTGAATTCATTTCCAGTATGTACTCGTATGTTACTAAATTTGTATGGGGTAATGCTTCGAAATGCTAGAAATATTGATATTAGAAATAAGATATTTGCTCTTGACAGTTTGGAAGAACCTGTAAAATAGAAGCAAATTTGATGATATTTTCAATGTCAATGTCACCTTATTGTGATGCTGCAAGTTCTTCAAAGTTTATCGACTTGCTGATGCCTTCAACTCGTGAAAATTCTTTTTCGGGCTTTTGTTTGAAGGCAAACATCAAAGGTTTGTTGTCCGTAAAGATGGTGAAATTTCTGCCTTCCAACATGAACTTGAAACATTTTATGGCTGAGGAAATTGCTAGGAGTTTTCTGTCATGTGTGCTGTATTTACGTTGAGCGTTGGAGAAACTATTGGCAAAGTATGACAGAGGCTGCCAACCAATCGTTGTTTTTTGTTGTAAGACCTCACCCATGGCACAATCTGATGCATCGGTGAAAAGTCCCCATTCCAACGTCGGATCGAGATGTGTGTGCAAAAAGGCATTTATTAATCCCTTTTTGCGAGCGCTAAAAACTTGTTGAAGTGGCTGTGTACAATTGATGGTTTTATTGCATTTGATGTTTCGTCCCAAAGGACGACTTAATGTCTCAAAAGACATTAAGTGCAGCTTGTAGTTTGGCTGCGTTTTTGATGAAGCTTCGATAAAAATTGATTGGACCCAAGAATCTTCTGAGCTGCTTAACCATAGTTGGGGCTTTGAAATCAATGATTTTTTTTTTGTCGTAGGTTTTTGTCACACTACACTGGAGCACTCAGACTCAAGACTGGTCCATGTACTACCAGACAGCAACCTACTTTTACTGAAATTTCCTACTTTTACTTCCTTTGGAAGACCAGCAGGCGCTTCTGTGATGAAAAGCCTACATCATCAGCTCTCACCTCATCAGCGCCGAATAACTGCCACCTGATCCGAGCAAAAGCGGGACAATGGCAGAGGAAGTGCTCTGCAGTGTCATCGTCTTCTCCACAGGCGTCACAGAGGGTTTCGTCACTTAGGCCAAGCACACTTAGGTGTTTGGCGAAGATGTAGTGCCCCGCTAGTACGCCAATAAGTTGTCTACAGTCTTTTCTGTTAAGAGATAACAAGAAAGCCGCGGATTTCTTACAGACGTTGGGGAGCATGCGCTTGATCTGTCTACATCCTGGAGAGTCATGCCACCTGCGGTTGTGCTCTCGAAAAGTCCAACCATCGATGGAAGCCCTAACCAAGGACGCGGGCAGTCCCAGCGTAGGTTCAGGTCCTGAGAAAGCCTCATCTGATCCTCGCCTAGCAAGTTCATCAGCGATCTCATTTCCCGTGATCCCGTGGTGCCCGGGAACCCAGACAAGTCTTAGCGAATTCAAGCTACCGATCAAATTCAGAGAAGACTTGCATTCCTGAACTATTCTGGAAGTGGTTAAAGGGTTGAGCAAGGCCTTAAGCACAGCTTGGCTGTCGCTACAGACACAAATACTTCGCCCCTTCCACCTATTCTTCACAATATAGCTCGTAGTCATTAGGATCGCATAGGTTTCCGCTTGGAAAACCGTCGCAAATTTACCTAACGAGGTGTGCAGTCTAAAGTTGTCGCTCTCCACGAAGGCACCAGCACCAGATCCTTCACTGGTCTTGGAGCCGTCCGTGAAAATTCGACTACATTCCTTTCCTGGCTCAGATCTTTTTGGTGATAGACCCCATGATTTGCCGAAAATTCCTTTACACTGCCAGAAAACTGACAGTGCCTTCGCAATTTTCGTTTCAATGTGTTTTTTCCACAGAAGCTTCCTATCTAGAATGACACCCAGATATTTAGCTTCATCGGAAAAGCGGATAGTGACACCTTTTAGTACCAGTTGAGTCAAACCAGTCAATTTCCTCCTCCTCGTAAAGAGGACAACCTCGGTTTTAAGAGGGTTGACTGAAAGCTCATTTCTGGTACACCAATAGTCGATCACGTCTAGAGCTGCCTGCGCTTTTGAACACACATCCACTAGGCATGATCCGACAGACAGAACAGCTACATCATCCGCATAGGCCTGGGCGTAGATGTTGGAACTATTGAGAGCATCGAGCAGAGAGTCAACCAGCATGCACCATAGCAGAGGAGACAAGACACCACCCTGCGGGCAGCTCCTATTTACCCCCGCCATAACATACTGGCCACAGTCCGCGTCCGCAATAATAGTTCTGTTCATCAGCATTGCTTTAATCCAAAGCACTAATGATTCATCTACACCGTGTTCTCTGGCCGAGTTGCACATGCCATCAAAAGTCGCATTGTCAAAGGCACCCTCTATATCAATGAAAATGCCCAGCGCGTACTCTTTCCTGTCGAGTGCACATTTAATTCTGCCGACGAGATTTTGAAGTGCAGTCTCGCAAGATTTTCCGCGCTGATAGGCATGTTGCATCTGAAACAGAGGATGAAATCGCAAAGCGGTTTTGCGCACATGAAGCTCAACCAGCCTTTCCATGCTTTTCAGCAGGAAAGAGGTTAGACTGATAGGTCTAAAGTTCTTGGCGAGTGAGTAGTCCCCCTTACCGATCTTTGGTATGAAGGCTACCCTAACTGTACGCCAAGGGGTCGGGATACCCGTGTGGAGTTTTGCCAGTTCTCCCATCGGGCGCGTCCCCAGGTGGCGGATTGGGGGCCCCTGTGTGTGAACGGGTCACAAAACCTGTGCATACACAGGGTTGGTGGAAATAACCAAATACCACCCGCGGACCAAAAAACTGGCAATAGCGGAATACTCTTTAAATAATTCAAAGTATGGATAGTGAGAAGAAAAATTTT